>PVKA01007233.1:0-78930 GCA_004027165.1 Ctenomys sociabilis | reverse complement strand
AAGAAAGAAAGAAAGAAAGGAAGGAAGGAAGGAAGGAAGGAAGGAAGGAAGGAAGGAAGGAAGGAAGGAAGGAAGGAAGGAAGGAAGGAAGAAAGGAAGGAAGAAAGAAAGAATAGGGCATTATTTACCTTTCATCCTTTTCAACTGTGAATAAAATATTTTTGTGAAAGTAAAGTATGTAGTTTTCAGTTCCTCTGGGAAAATTCCCAGTAGCAGGATAGCTGGATTGAATGGGATTTCCAGTCCGAGTTTTTTAAGGAGTCCCCACACTGATTTCCATAATGGTCGCACCAGTCCAGTCAACCACTTGTTGTTGGTTGGTTTCCTTATGATAGTCATTGTTTCTGGGGTGAAATGGTATATCAGTGCTGTCTTAATTTGCATTTCATGGATGGCTAATGATGTGCAGCACTTTTTCATTTATTTATTTACTTCTATAATTTTATCCTTTTAGAAGTATTTGTTCATTTCAGATGATCATTTCTGGATTGGGTCTTTAATTTTGGAGGCCCTAATGATTTTTAGTTCTTTATAAATTCTAGAGAGCAGACCTTCACTGACCTTGTAACATACAAAAGTTACATTTCTTGTTAGATAGGTATTGCTTTATCTTGGTCTCAACCATTCAGCAGAAAAGTATAAAAATGAGGTATAAAAAGTAAAGCCAAAATAATATGCTGAGGTGTAAACAGGTCAACAACTTCTGACAATGCCAATCCTACAGGTTACACACTACTATTATGAGCTGGTGGACTATAGTGGATTATTTGCTGAAATCACTCACCTACAATATTTAAATGGCAATGGAATAGCCAACTCTGACAAAACTAAACAAAAATGGGATACAAATGAAGGACCATTTTGTGCCTGTATATACAAAATAGTTGAGATAGATATACAGCTACTTTTTCTTTATTCAATGAAAAGAAAGATTTGTACTAATTGTACTTAGACAGGATATCATGTCTGCATCTTGTAGTATGAATAACCACTACAAAGACAACAATATGCAATATATTAATTACTGAAACTGTCCTACCAATCTGTTTTGAAAATGTCTCATTGCTATTTGTTTCTCAATAAAATTAAATAAAATGCAGGTAATTAGGCATATGATTAGAAAAATTTGAAAATTAATTTAATTCTGAAGGAATTTTTACCTGTTAAGCAAATTGATAAATACTTGGTAAACCATTTGCAAAGTTCATTTTTTTTTAAATTCTAAAACACAATCTCTCTAGTTCATAATGACCTAACACTAGGAACACTGAAATTATATATTTGCATCATATTGGCAACTAGAAGAATGAACCATATTATCCTTGTGGGACAATCACTGCCTAGAAACTGCACAATGCACCACACAGTTTTCTGGTTCAAGAATCCATAACCCACAGTCCTCTCCTGTGTCATTCCTACAGATGAGTTCCAAAACAATAAAATATTAAAATGCAATAGAAAATGAAAATGCAACTGTGCAAATTTGGGACTGGACCAGCCACTTGGTTTACAACCCTGTGGTATCCCAACCTTTGCTTGATGGAGGCATGAAGTATCCTAGGAGGGAGAGCCTCAAGTTTTGCTCACACAGATTTATTCTTCGGGCTTGTTTCTGCCTGGTGCATCTCAGTATGACTCACGTTGTGAGAATACACTGCAAAGGCTGCCCTACTGTCCTCCCTGGAGAGTTCGTGGCAGAATGTAGTCACTCAGAGCATTTACTATTTTCATGTAATCACCTGTCCCTGGAGTGAGCTCGACACATATCAGGAGGCTGGAGTAAGGATTACAATGCTGAAAAGTAAAGATCAAAGGTTCCAGGTCGCAGGATGCAAGGAACTTGAATTCTACAGCAGCAAGTGCATCATTTTTAAAGATGACAAAGGAAAACTAAGCACACTGCTTAACATTTTGTGGGAGGGTGGAGCATCTGATGCTCTGCTAAAGTGTCCAGTCTGTCTTGTTCCATGTCCTGTCTCATGATCAAAACAACCAAGGAGCATTTCCTCACTCACTGAATCGCTGAAGGCCTGGGGCTAAAATCACTTGTCTCACAACATACAGGCTGCTGGTAATGCACACCCCTGTGAGGGCTGTTTGCTAAAGTATTTCAATACCTTCAAACATTGAGAACCACAGATCAAAAAAGTCACCAGTGAACATGAAGATGATCAGGCGTGGTGATGTTGTATCTTCCTGACCCAGCTGTACAAACATATCCAAGCCCAGACTCGGCTCCCTTATTTAGTCTGATGCAGCAAGAGGCCATTTCCTAAATTAGCTCCCTATTAAAGAATTTATACCAAAAGTGTTTATACAGAAAAGACCTTGATTTAGCTCTTCACTCAGTTTTAGTGCCTTCGATTCTGTCTGGTGCTTCCGTAATGTTCCCTGTACCTGTTCACAAACCTCATCAAGTGAGTAACATTTACTATTCAATTTATCTCCATCCTTAACACCACGGGAAAATAAAGATAAGGCAATATAGTAATTTAATGTAAGATAATATATTAATTTAAAGTGATCAATCCAGCCCAGGTATTTTTAGTTAGCTGTTACTTCACTGAGCATATCTACATAATGCATTCCACTATTCAGAAACAAATTTCAATATAGCAACCCATGAACTTTTTATAAATAAAATCAAAGGGTACCATTAAAACCAGTGTCATTTTTCACCTGTGCGTTTCCTCTTGCCATGCCATCCTGCAACACATATCTTGTATATCCATTTATTCTGTCCTTGCTTATCCGTGTAGTGCTTTAGGCAGTAGGGGCGACACCAAAGAACAACACACAAGATCAACACTTCAGGTGCAAAAGGGAGGCAACTGTATCCCCTCCACACACTCGAGGTCAGCACACCCTGTCATGCATGGTCCTATGAACATGCAGTGCTGAGGTGAATAGGAAAATAATGATTTGTAAACTAGGATGAAACAGTGCGTGCACAACTTCAGGTTCCTCAGGAACACCGGAAGCTTCCCCTTGTGTCTGTAGGTTTCCTAAGGGCTTGTAAGAATCTGAGCAATTATAGCTGGGAAACAAGTATTAATTGATTTAGTTTTACATTCGCCCATTTAGGCTTTGCTGGGCTCAATCCTTCAGATCAGATGCTTAAAGAAGTGCGTGAATGGAAACGGACATCAGAGACATCAAATTTGGTTTGTTTCATTCTTCAGCCCTTCACCTTCTCTTTAAAACTTAATGAAAAAAAAATTAACTGCAATATTCTGACCACAGTGCACTTTGATCTGTGGTGATTACTTAGCAACAATTCAGCTTCATTTGTATGACACTAAGAGCAGTCATCCCAAAAGGATTTCTTAATCAACTGGCCCACAGCCTTCAATAAAGAGATTAGCTATAGAACTTTAAAAGGGCAGGCTGGTCAGTCCATTCTTATAAATTCCACATGAACCAGTCTTGCAAACTCCAGTGAACTTTTCTTTACCTCACCGAAGAATTCTCTTTCATGCTAAGATCTCAGCAAAAGAGAACGATCAATTTTTAGTAAATTTTTCAGCCTTTAAAGCATCTTGCATTGGCAGATTACCTCAAAACCATGCAAAGTGGGGCAACATTTAACAAGAGGTGCACTTGTCATAAAAGTGATCGAATAATTAACTTTAAGTATAGTAAAAGAAACCCATCTTATGTTCATTTTAATCAACAAATTATCCTATCAGACACATTATGCATTCAGAGCTTTCGCTGGTACTCCAATGAATTATTTTGTTCCCTTTCTTTCAAAGCTTATGCAAATATATTACAAAATTTATTTTTATTTTTGAGGTTGAGGTGTGTGTTTTGGGGGCATACACATGGATTGTAATAATTCTAACATGGACTCGTTTGTTCACTCATGTTCTTAAATGTGTTTGGGATGACATTATTTGGCTATACAACAAGCCCACTCCTGTATTCTAATTATGCCACTATACTGGAACACTGGGTTCAAGGAAGCAAACCTGTAGCAGCTCCACCACTGACAGTGAAAGCAACAGCGAACAACCACAGTAACCAGCGCAGACCGCACACCTGACACGTGCTTACATCTTCATGCCTATCACCTCATGGAATCCTCTCAGCCCCCTGAAACTGCTGTGCTTTAATGTGCAGGTGTGGATCATAAGCCCCAAGGAGATTAAGAGCAGGTCTTGTGTTTACCATAAATGAGGGAATAGGACAAAGACCTGGGGTCCAGGTAGGACTACACTCAAGTCTTGGAAAACACACCTGGCCCACACTTTGTGACTCCACAGCCCTCAGTGAAATCATTTTGCACATGCAGTAACAGTGGATGTATTTTGATAAATCGTGTTCTTGTCCCATTATGCTAATATATAATATACTTTTTTGAAATGTATAAAGTAGAATAAACAGATACTATATCTATAAAAACAGAATGAGTTAGCATATGTATTCTTCACTGAGGTGTATATATCCCACTTTATAGATACTGACTCTGGTATTAAAAAAAGCAAGAGATTTAAGAGAGTTAGGTTAGAGGTATAGCTACTTTCTCCTAGTTCATTGAGGATAAAACTTTTTACTGATAAAAAAGTCTTTGTAAGTTTTCCCAGAATTTCTAGAAAAACTAGCTTTTATGCCTGGTGAAGTCAATCATTTTATCATTACCACTTAGTAGGTGAAAATAACAGCAATTCTTAATGATGCTGATGGTCATTCACTCAGCAGTGGTAACCAGAAGACAAAGGAGGTGAAAACCAAGCGCAAAAAGCTCAAGGATCGTCAACCTTTTCCAGTCCCAGTGATGATTGAATTAAATGGTCCCTTGCAAGAGCATGAGCAGGATGTGGGAACATAGCCAAAAACGGATGCTCTGGGGTCTGGGAAGGAGTAAGCCACAAGGTGGATCAAGCGAGCAAGGTTATGGAGGAGGTAATGGAGCTCGAAAAGATGTAACCCACTTTATTGACAAAACCAGAGACTGGAAAATAGTGGCTGTCAGGCTAATCTTAGGTTAACTGGCTGTCCTCAAGGGAGATAAGGAAGAAAACACCTGATAGGTTTTGGCAAATTCAAAGGGAAATGATACAATACAAGGAAAAGCCTGCCCTGAGCTATCAAAATGTCACAGGTTTCAGGTCCCCCTGGTCCCTTGTAGACCCTCCCACCCCCAGGACATTCCCCTTCCCAGGTTTACTTTCCACTCAGAAAACCAGTCAGACCAGCTGAACCACAGAACAGCAAGGACTCAAGGGCCAGAATGGTCCACTTGGCAGCATAGCTCTTTGATGGAGGAACATGAGAATTGGAGGAGCGATACTCCTGCTGGTTCTTCAGCCTTTGTACCTAAAATGATTTGTGTTGTTTATGTTTAGACCTTAGTGAGGCACAAAAAATTCAATTAAAGTCATCAAATCCTAATTGGCAAAAGCACTCACTGTGTGTGAGGGACACAGCTTACACACAGAAGGAATTTGAAGAGCATACATAGAACAGGCAATGAAACCCTAAGAAATATAGCTAAGATGAGAGGGAAAAAGTCAATATCAGAAGAGAGGAACAAATAAAATTTCAGGTGATCAAAGAACGCAGGCATTGGCAGTGAATAGCATTTGTGATATGTGGGGATCAGCGGAGTAAACAGACAATTTCAAATAGAAAGATACCACGGAGCAAAGGTGGAAAGAAAAGGTGTTAAAGGAAGCAGTGCAGGACTCGGCTGGATTCAACCTGTATGGAGAGGTCTTCCCGGAGCCCAAGGGTGGGCCATCCTCTAGTAGGTCTCGGGAAGGCATTACAACTGAAGTGGATCTTTTTATGATGAGCTGACTACAGAAGGGCAAAGAAGAAGCCACTTCTGAGTTGTACAGGTAACATGATCCAAAATTGGAGACAGTGCAATAAAGAAGTGTGTGGGCTTTGGTAATCATGTATGTTCACTAATAGTGGGCAAGTTTCATTGTTGTAGAATAATTGCCACTTATATTGGACTAATTAACAATGTGAGTAGTGGGTATCTAGGGTACCATAAACCAATTATGTAGCACTGGGTGTTCCCAATAAGAAATTTCAGTGTTCACAGGCACAATGGTCTCTGGCCAAGAGCCGAACAGATGGGACCCTGTGCAAGCACAAGGAGCGCATGGGAGTCAGCCAATCTAAATGAATGTGTTAAACTTGATCCACACACTCTGTCTCCTTGAGTTTGCCAGGCAAATTATTCTGGGTTATGTAAATGAACTGCCTTATCTTTGTGAAACCTTGCACTGTTTTGGAAAGCTAAGCAAATTTATAGACATGCAGGTCAAATACTGTCCCATGGTGGAGAAGGGTTTCATTATTTCATGGAGTTAAGGAGCAACAAATGTTGACCTACATATATTTTTAGTGGATTACAGAAAGGCAGGGGAGACCTGCAACAGAGAAAAAGCAATCCAATGCATATCATGTTTGACTGGTGTCTATATTATTCCTTTACATGTTCATAAAAGGCTATTAAGCTTCAGGATGGGAAAAGTTGTAATATATTTTATGACTTCCCTTCACTATTTTACAACTGCTTTCCTTCATAACTGCTTTTCAAAGTGGGTCTATGACACCATGAGCCCAAACATCCATGTATAAAATAGAAGAACACTGATCACCGTAGGAACAAGACTGGGTGGATTCTTCTTAATGCCTTGTCATCCAGTTTCCTCTTTTTCTTCCATTGTATCCTATCCAGTTCTGGTTTTCATAAGGGAATACAGTCTATCGCCACATGCAGAAGAGGCAGACAAGGGCAGTTGTGACAGGAAAATGTGGGACAGTACCCCATCATTTCAAAATAGAAAATAGTGGCACAGGAACAACAGTGCTAGTGCCTGTCCTGTCTTAGGTCCCTGTTTCTCCTCAGGACATTATCACTCATTAGAGCTGCATCATTCCTCTGCTAGCTGATCTCACGGGGGACATTTTGTGGGTCTTCAAGTTTTCACTCATGTTCCTCAGAATCTACTCCCTACTGAACATGTGGAACTGACTTTAAGATGTCTTCATATCTCTCTGAAGTATGGCAGATTTCATGACGAGGTCTCTTCCTCTGAGGCAATGTCAAGACACCAACTGCCTCTGGTACAATGCACCCACGTTCCCTATTCCTTGAGTTTCCCATACTACTTCCCCTCAGGGACTTTGCATTCCTTCCATCAGCTGGGAGGGGGAGTGCTTTGCACCCTGCATCCTCCGCAGCTTTCGCCCCTCACTGCTGTACTTTAGCATGTTACTCTGTATATTTCTTTCATTTACCTTTCTCAAAATTACTTATGTTTTATTAATTCATTCACCACCTTTCCAAAGTTGAACAAAAGACCCATAAAAACATGACTTCATTCTTACTGGACCTCAAGAGGCTTGAAAGTGTTTAACACATAAAAGAGGTTAAAATTACAGATTAGTGCAATAACCCAATGCACAGTTCACAGAAATTTGTAAGTATAATTTTCTAATGGGTATTTTAATATGCTGACTCATTTATCTATTTGAACTAATATTCTTTTAAATGTAATTATCCTAATTTCTCAACTTCATACCATGTGAAAAGCAGAAATTTATTGATCTATATCTGCACTTTACTAAAATGGTTATTTAGTACACTCTGACTGTTATGTTAGGTCCCCCAAACTCAGAAACAGCTCAAAACAAGGAAGACTACAAACATGAGTATTCAACTTCCAAAACCCTTTTCACTAAACATTATGCAAAACTGAGCAGTTTCCTAAGCTTGGAAGCTCATTCTTCCCCTCCTCATCAGCTCTTGGCTGGGTCACAACCTCTGGTGGGGGAAGGGGGAGTTCATTTGTTGAACAATTACTCACTAAGTCCTTACTGTAAGCTAAGCACTGTCACAGGGCTAGAAATGCAGCACGAAGAAGGGCTAGTTCACAGCTGCCTAGGGCTCCTGGTATATTTATGAGAAACATAACAAATGAGCAGACAATGAAGTTGTTGTATCTACTAGGAGGATTTTGAAAATAAAACAAGAAAGGAAACAGATGTTGAGTACTCAATTAACTAGACAGTGCTATCCACATAGAGACGATGCCATTTTTTGAATGAAAATACAGTTTATTTTCAGATGTAGAAGATACAGAAAAGGAGAGTCATTATGGTAATGTATGAGATGATATCCCATATTTTCAAAATATGATATGTAGGAAGTGACACCAAATGAACAATAGTGAGGATTATTGAGATGGCTTTAGTTATTGGACAGGCTATTAGGTAGAGAAGGATCAGATTCATCCTGTATGATCTTTAAGGTTAGAATTAAGAAACAGAAAACACAATGAGGCACTATCCATGGTATAAAACAATGTCGCAAAGTACAATGGGCCAATTCCAGAAGATTCAGAGGCTGATCATCAGTGGCAAAGCTGCGCAATAAGAAGTAACTCTTCCCTTTGGGATGGAAACACCACTACCACACTGAGCCAGCTGGCTTCCGACTGTTTTCTCTATGCCAGTCCCAGATCACCTCACACAAATTTGAGCACCACTGAAGGGTAATGGGAAGACAGTAGTTGACCTTTCCTACAGCTAGCTTTATTCCTTAGAAAAATATACTGGCCCAGTGAAATACTGGATGACATCTAACCTCTAATGGGAATGCAAATGCATTAAATAATAACATGCGTATGAAATTCTGCAAGATAATCCTTCACAGACAGCCACTAAGGATGGAGATTAAGAGAGAAGACTTTAGATCAACAAGCAAATGATTAAGCTTGAGAATCCAAAATGTTGACGAACCCTAATTAATTTTTTCTTCTCAGTCTACCTCTTAGAATACATATATATGAATTATCCTTCTAGGATACAGATGAATGACCTTCATGTTCTAATACTCAAGTAGGGCTGAAATCATTGTCCAGAAACTAAAGGAGGATTTCAAAAGCTCTCTCAGAAGCATGTCAGAGGTTCCTATAACAATTCTTAGCCTCAGCAAGGGCACTACTTGAAAAGGGAACTGAGAAACTGATTAGGAGAGCAAGAAAAATCCAAATGACTTGCTTTTCTGGTCCGGCTGCCTGTCATAAATTTTCAATTTCATATGTATCTTACTGACAAAATTATTACAGTTGTAATTTATCTTTAAAACCTACCTTTTCATTCTTCCTTTAGTTCCATTCAGTCATCAGTTGCTGGTGAATTATAATGCCCATATTCAACCCACTGGGGATAATGGCTACAGTCAAAAATCACTCTTTTTGTTACTTGCTGATTTGTATTTATAGAAGGGAAAAGGAAAGTAAAATATGAATCCCAATTCTTAAAATCTGCAGCTTCCTTGTAATATTATAAAATATTAAAATTTAATTTAACACAGAAATAAATAAAGCAAAACAAAACAAAAAAATCTTCTAGTGAGTCTTTACCAAAGGTTTTCTCTACAGTTATTAAGGGTAGCAACTGAAAATTTAATTCTGTTGTGAATTTAGCACCATCTGAGGCTGCCGGCTACAACTGTGCTTCAGGAGATGAAACACCTGTGAAGGAAAGAAAAGAAAACAGAACCTAGAAACATCTACTTTTCCTACTCCTACTTATTCTCCATTTTCAGGCTTAGAAAACATGACCTAAAGAGTAATCTAAAGTCTATGTTCATAAAAATTATTTGCAGAGGAACCTCCTTCTTTTATCTTAATTACAAAATAATTACAAAATGTCTCCATCAGACAGGCTGAAATCCCATCATGTGTTCTGTTTTCAGGGTGTACCAGATATCATTTCCATCAACTTGAAACATTGATTTTGGTTAAAAGTGCCAACTTTGGAACCAGAATATCTTGGTTCCTAGAGGAGCCCTATCATATCCTGTCCATATATGATCTTGGACAAAAATACTGAAGTGTTTGTGTCGCTGTTTTTTTGCGTATGAATGAACAAATGAAACATTGGCACCTAATATTAGGTGCTGTGAAAATCAAGTGAATACATACAGTTAACCATTTGTAACTATAGGCCTACTTTCAAGGATGCAATCAACTACAAATAAAAAAAAACATATTTGAGGACAAAAATGCATCCATGTTGAACATATGTAACACTTTGTTAGCTTTCTCCAACTAATACAGTGTAATAGCCACTCAAAAGCATTTATAATATACAGTATTACGTCCCTAAGTAATCTAGAGATGACTTTCAGTGTATTAGCAGATACATATAGATTATATGCAAGAACTAGGCCATTTTATATGTTGGCTGTGATTCATGGATTTTGATATCCAAGGGGGTCATACAACCAAACTCCAATTGATAGTAAAGTGCTTCATAAAGCACTTATACTAACTACTAACTACAATGCATTCCTTCTATGGTAAGAACAGCAGTGGTAGCTGAAAACACACATTAAGAGCTGTATAAATAGAAACACTGAGAGACATACTGGTATTAGTTTAAAAGCTTTACAGAGTTAATATTCTTAGCTGTGTCTTCATCTTTATGATACATTCACATGTAATATGACACACTAAGAATCCATCTCAACAATTCCACACCAGGGATGTATATCTGTGGTACTCTTGGAAGAAAGTGAATTACTAAGAGTCAGCACAACTCCATAGCTTTTGATTGAAGGAAGTTTCTGTCAGTGGCACTGAAAGGGAACATGACTCTGCTTTGTGGTTAACAGGATAGCTCCAGAAGTCACGCTGCATGTTTAACAAGCACCTAGCAGTGCATATTTTGGTATCATTAAAATGAAAATTAAAGTGTTCAGTACAATAGAAAAGTTCTGCAGTGAAGGCACTTTCACAGCATTTGTCAGCTAGACATTTTATAGCATCAGAGCAACAGGTGAACAGTCAGTCAAAGAGGGCTTTCCTGATCACAGGGTGGCACTGAGACACCTGTTGGAGCCCTTACTCTTTTCCCTGCCACCAATAGGAATGTGCATCAAGAGACGACCAATGTCTGGAATCTCTGCAACTCCTGGGTGTTGACTAATGAGGAAAACATTTTACTGCTCCCTCCCCTCAGTCTGACTGCTAACCAACAGTAGTTTGGACGGATACACCCACTTATTAAATTACAGACTTGTTCCTAACAGAATTTCATGCAAAATTCCTCATGAAACAGAGCTTCCTGCAGATTTGAGGATAGTGATATAGAAATTCACCGAACACATCCCAAAAGCCAACTTGAAAATATGGATGGAAGGTGCATTCCTTTCTGGAGTTAATAGGTACCCTGTTCATTGATAATTATAGCTTGATTAATTTCTAACTCTCAGTGAAACTCTGAACCATTGGAAGATATTCAAATTTTAGTGACAAACACTGCTATAATAAATTTTATAGAATAATCATACCAAAGAGTGCAAACAGAAACATTTGTAGTCAGAGAACATGGAATGTGACAGGCAACATCAAACATACTTTTTGTAAATGCATGTTAAGTGCAACCCTTTTATTATAAATCTTCTATGAATAATGGCTGCATAACCCAAAACTAATCCCAGAACTTACCAGATAAAATTCCATATCACACCAAGAACAGAGTAAGTCTGCTTTTATGAGCTGATAACACTTCTATCTACTGGATTTAGGCACTTTTTCTTCTAATATGGTGAAGTGACTTAAACAGAATTAGATTTTGATAGAAAACTATGAAATCTTATTACTTAGTGGAAGCGTTCCATCTTTTTCTTCATCAATTAACATCAAGTAAGCACACAATGAGCGCAAGACACTGGGTCACGTGTTCTGTGCCTATTCTAAGGAGAACAATGATTTGTATCTCTTTTCATAATAGAACCACAAAGCAACAGTGAAGATGTGTCTATTGGTAAATCATAAGAATAAAGGTGTAGTAGTAACAAGTTCAAAGAAATAAAAATGCACACAAGCAACAAAGAATACCAGGTCTATTCCAAGGCAAAATTCACAAATTGGAATATGCTCGGAGATCAAGAAGTTAAACAGTGGCTGGGGTATTAGACAGAAGAAAGAAACCTCCAACATTTCAATCTGCAAGGACCATCTATGGCTTCCCTGGAGAAAATCTAGCAGAGACTTCCCAGGTCCGCAGTCCCTCCCACCACAACCTGAGCAGGTAAGGGCTGGTTCACATTGCAGCACTCTTGAGCCTAAAGTTCTTGGTTTCACTTTGTTTCTTTCCAAGATAAGAATGACAACAAAATAAATAAGCAAAACAAAATGAGGATGCAATGCAAATGTTGTGAGGATACCCAAAGGAATCGCTGTGGAAAACTCTAACGGACCCCAATCACATGAGGAATACTACTGCTGCAGCCTGAGAACTGTGTGCATTCAGCATAGCTAAGTCCTGAATACTACATTAGATATTGATTAGTATTTGTACTACAGAGGACATACATTTCAGCAAAAGATAATTGCATAAACTACAATTACTTGGAAAAACACCCGCCTTCTAAGTAATTAACCATGCCACTGGAATGGGGAAAGTAAATGATAATAGACTGGAGAAATGATCCTCACAATGCAACAATGGCTGGAAAAAACATTTGCCCTGTGGATGGGATGGAGAAATCTGTGTGACTAATTATCCATCTTTCGTTCTTAACCATGTTTAATTTATTTTGGAGGTAAATTAATACTAAAGTAAAATATGTGATATTTCATGGTTACTACCTAAAAATATTAGGAAACACTTCTCAATTGGACACCTTCTCAATTGAAGGATTTTCAGGTACAGTTTAATGGGAAGGACAGTATTCATAATGTGATTAATAAAAAAATGTATGCAAAAGACACTTAAAATGGACCGGGGAGATGGCTCAGTGGAATAAGCACTTCCCTGGCAAGCACAAGGGCCTGAGTTCAATCCCTGGTTCTGCCAAAAAAAAAAAAAAAAAAAAAAGACACTTAAAAACTCTGAATTAATTATGAGTTATATATGCTGTTAGGTAAGAGTTTTCAACATCAGAAGGAGTTCAACTTTCTTCATGATAACCAGTGCCATTAACATTCCAATAAAAATCTCAGCATGAATTTTCTTGAACCGCAATTTGCCAATTGTGTTAGGTTTATTAAAAGGTAAGTGCCATAGAAAACCAGGATGCAGCACTGTCCAGAAGTAAACATTGCACACATGAGACGGCTGTGTTTAGGTTTAAGCAGGCATCACACACAGGCAGAGAGCACCGTGCAGTGAGGACCAACCTTTAGTGACCCACTGCTCAAAGTGTAACACAAAACCCACTTGTTTATCGCAGCATCACCAATGAAATTAAACGTGAATATATAGATTAGAAAAAGAAAACTGACAAACAGAACACTGTTGGGCTCGCCAGGCAATTTGCAGCAGCCCGGGATCGACCCCTGGAGTGCAGTGTAGGCCCCGCCCCCAGGGCATGCGGATACTGTGATTGAGACCCTGGTGGTGCGCGCCTATAATCTCAGCACTTGGGAGGCTGAAAAAGGGAGAATCACTATGAGTCCAATCTACGTAGTGAGACCTTGTAGACACTGTACCAAATTCACTTAAAAAATAAAAAACAACAACACTGCTCTCCAAATCTGAGCTGCTGAAAAGGCTCCACTCGTACAAGACACAGAGCCCACTGTGGCACATGGGCACACATTTGTCACCACTAACATAGACAAATCAATAAATGTTGATGGAAATTAGATATCCAAGGAGAATGAAATGAATATAGATATTTAATATGTTTACAGAGCTGTCAGAATTTCTTAATATACACAAAAAATTGTTATAAAAAGAACAGGCTAAGGAATATGAGTGTATTAAGGTTATCCTCTCTGTACAAAATAAAACAAAAAACAAGGAATGAGTAGAAAAGTCATGAGCTGGGATTTTCCTGAATAAATACCAATAAAAAACTGAAATCCAGAATATATAAAAACTGCTGGAAATTAATGAAAAATAAAGAGAAAAATATCGAAGCACACAAATATAAATTCTGTAGGAGAGTAGACACAATGGCCCCCAAGTACCCCACATTCTAAACACAAGGAAAACTTAATTATGCATATTATGCAGGAAATATAGACTAGAAGATTGTGTTAGACCAAATTTCCATCACTATAATGAGATACCTAAAATAATCAGCTTGTACAGAGACACTTATTTTGGCTCTCACTAGAAGCTCCAGTGCAAGTTTCCAGTCCTTCTTTCGGGCTCTCATGAGGACACTGGAGGGGGGCAAAGAGGGGAGTACATATGGAACAACCTGCCCATCTCACAGCTGAAAAGCACAGGGCAAAGAGGCTGGGCCACAGCCCCACAACCTGGTACAAAAGCACCACCTAAGGCTGTCCCTGTAGGCTTCATGATCTCAGGGTCCAGATACCTTCTAGTAGCACCACCCTGACCAATCTTTAAGGCCTGGACCTGTAGGGGATGCGACCACCCAGCCTTAGCAAGGATGCTCACACTACTGAAAGTATGAGCATGATTCCATGGTAAACATGATGATGTTTAATACTTTAGAGCAGTGCTGGCAAATCTTTGTCACATGTGCCACTCCCCATCCCCAGTACTGGTAATCGAACTCAGAACTTCACAATCATCAGGCACTACAACACTGAGCTGTACCCCAAGCCTGGGGCTGTTGGCTGCATTGAAAGCTCTAAAAAGCTTGCTATCACTGCTGTACAGCAAAGAAAAGGAGGTAACTATAATTACAGGCTTTTGGCAAAGATGAATGTCACACAAATACAATTGTAACAAAAGTCTTAAAATACATACTCAAAAGAAAAAAACAACAGACTATTACTCTCAGATGTAGCTGTGGACGCCAGTGGCATAGCATAGCTATGTCTGCATGGCATGCAGGTGAGAGTTCAGCCTGCAGGAGCAGGAGAGGCAAGGGTGAGCAGAAAAGGCACAGGATGCCTTTGAGGTTTGGGTAATGTCCTTCTCTCGATGGCAAGCAGCGATTGCACAGTGTGTAGCTCACATTACTGTGTAAACTCTGCTTATCCACTAAATCAGGCGCATGCAGCATTTCATAATGAACACCTTTTAAAGAAGAATGATGTAAGCTCGTGGTAGGTGGAGAAATTATTCAACTAGTTGGATATGAGCGTGGTTTAAAGCCTCAGGGTGAAGCAAAGGACAGATATTATGAGTTATAATACTGGAACTCCATTCCTTCATAAAATTTAAATAATGGAAGTCAGATAAGTGATGAAGGAATAATGTTTTAAGGGAAAAATTGATGTTTAAAAATGCCTCCCATACTGGAAAAGTAACATATTCAAATAAATTCTCCCAATATGATAAAAGTCAGCTGATATTTCTCATGTAAATTACAACCAGAAAAAGCCTATTTCAATTTGATGAATCATCCTGTCAGATTTCTTAAGAAAGAGATGTAAAGGGCATAACATTTTTTAAAAAATCTATTTAAAAATATAATAGAAAGAGAGATACTTCAGTTTGCAGAAATTAGTTCATACCGAGATAATGGAAAATTTTCATTAATAAAAAAAGATAAGTAAAATTTCTTCCAAAGGGAAGAAAGACAGATATATAAATAAACCTAGGCTATTTGGGACCTGAACAAAAAAGCAAAGTAAAGAAAGAAATTTCAAATATGCTGCTCATGTGTAGGAGAACATAATATTACAGAGAATAAAAATAAGATAAAAAAAAGGTATAATGAAATAGAGTTCTCACATAGTCCCTCAGTCTTTCTAAGAATGCAATGGGTGAATGAGTCTTATAAAATAGTGGCTCGTGCAACATTCATTTGTCCTTTAAACATTAATTGCTGGGGCCGGGGAAATGGCTCAGTGGAATGAGTGCTTCCCTGGCAAGCACAAGGTCCTGAGTTCAATCCCTGGTTCTGCCAAAAAAAAAAAAAAAAAAAAAAGTTAATTGCTTCCTTATGTTTTGTTAGAACTTCCAAAACATCAGGCCAATTCCACAAGTCTACAGAAAGTGATGTAAGACAATTTGATCTTTTTCTTCTCATTATTTTTATTGAAAAAATCAATAAATATGTAACATATTAAAAATTGTAGACAAATATTGAAATGTAAAAGATATAAGATGTAGACAGAGTGCATTTTAGAGAAATATTTCTGAAATGAATGCACAGCATGAGATTAATAATAGATTGCATGTTATAAATAAATTATTTATAAACAAAGGAATATAATAGTAAAATTGTCCAAAATAAAAATGAAGAAATTTACAGACCAGTCATATTTCACTCTATGCCCATATTGAGAAACATATTCATATAATTGTAATTCTCAATGTGGAGAGATGTAGGTAATAAATATTTAAGGATTTAAAATTTCTGAATTATTTGAAATTATAGCACCACATTCCAAGAAAAATGAACCTTTTGCACAAGAAATTTGTTCTGATGTAATTTTATTTGTAGGTTTCTTTGTTTGTACTTATGCACAATTAGATACAATGCTATGTGTGGAGGTTGGAAGAAAGAAACCAGGAAAGAAAAAAAAAGCTAAAAAAATCTTTAATTGATAAAGCAAGTCCTGAAATCAGGACAAGCAATACAATAGCATCAAAATCACCAACAGGTGAAAGGAGAAGGGGCATCCTAGTAAGAAGGTGATGGTAATAACCTAAAAAAGACTAAGTTTTATAATAAAGCAGTGGTTCTCAGTGGATGAACTAATAGTCCCCCAGGGAGCACTGGGAAATCTATGATGATATTTCTGGCTGTGCCAGTGACATCAGGGCACTGCCGGCAGTCGCAGCGAGCACTGGAAACACTGAACATCCTGCGCATGGCAGACACCCTTGTGCAGTGGAGTTACCTCAGCCCACATGCAGATGGTGTCTATACTAAGACACTGTGAGCTTTTTGTCCTTTCTGCTTATCTTGCTGACTTTGGTTTTAATTATGGAGCAGTAAGCTCATTAAAGTAAAAGTTCCAAGGCATATAAGACTTCTATCTGCAAAGTGGATAACTTTAATGTTATATAAAACATCACCTATGGCTTCTTGAACTTTCATAAACTAGATTTGTTTAGAACTTCATCTCACAGATTTAAACATTATGCATTCTTCACAACAAAGGTCTTATTTGTGGGATTTAACATAGCCAGGGAAAAGGAAATAGGATATGGATTGCTTAATGGGCATACAACAGTGTAAGGAATTTATTTTTATTAACACATCTTCTGGTACCATAGCATGGGAAAAAGCCTGGACGAATACAATGGGCATGCATCAACCCTCCTTTCTGCTATACAGACCCAGGCCTGCACACTCTCCATTAACAGCCAAAACAGATTTTGAAAGGCTAGGGCCAAAATGTTGGCTTTCTTTGCAGCCCTTCTTTTTCTATAATTTTTTGGTCTGCAAACTTAAGTTGTTAACCGTCCAGAAGAGAAGCTTAATGATATTATTACCCTATAACATAGGCAGTTGAGCTTAAACTCACTGTCTGAATATCAAACATCTTAGACAAAACTTGGAACAGGTATTTTCCATCAAATAATGATATGTTAAACTTCAATTTCGGGGCAAGGGAGACGACTCAGGGGAATAAGTGCTTCCTTGGCAAGAGTGAGGGCTTGAGTTCAATCCCTGGTTCCACCAAAAATATAAATAAATAAATAAATAAATAAATAAATAAATAAAACTTCAAATCCCCACAGAATGTGAAGAAAAAATACTTTAAAAAATAGGAATAAACAAGTACACATTTTTACACAGAAATTTAGAAATCTAACCATATACAGCATTGTAGCAGGACAATCCTATATTTTTTTTCTTGTCTCTTGTCCTATGGATAACCCACTACTATTGTGGACTACTAGACTATATTAGATTATTTTATGGAATTCATTTGCCTACAATATTTAAATGGCAATAGAACACCCATTTCTAACAAAACTAAACAAAAACGGGGTACAAATGAAGGACCGTTTTGTATCTGTGTATACAAAGTAGGATAGATACACAGCTACATTCTTATAATTAAATGAATAGAAAGACTTGTTCTAATAGTGTTTGTAGACAGGATATCATGTCTGCATCTTGTACTATGAAGAACCACTACAAAGACAACAATATGCAATGTATTAATTACTGAAACTGTCCAATTAATCGGTTTTGAAACTGTCTCATTGCTATTTGCTCCTCAATAAAATTGATAATGATAAAATAACAGAAACTATTCCCTAATAGCACATTGAAGTCTTAGAAGCCTCAGAAGACACTGTAAATCTCTATTTACAATCAAAATTAATGTAAATATGCCTCTGTTGATGCATGGAGCCAAGGATAAAATAGGTTTTACAGAGAGGCCAGCCCTGCTTTTGACTGAATTGTAAGAAATAACTTTCCCTTCTGTAGTTATGAACATTTTATTCCATGCATGATTTAATATAGATGCCAAGCATGACCATTTAGCTAGCTTTTATGTTTTTATGCCAGTATCAAAACGTTGTCTAGATTCCATAAATAATCTTGTTTGTACTCCAGATTGGAATCAGAAAGGAAATTAAGAACATTTTCTCTGTGAACAAACTTATAAAATCTCAGTGTCAGGGTTTCCCTGGAGCCAATAAATTAAATGCAATACACCAACTCCACAGTATCTATTTTTAAGTAAAATATCATGAAGTCCAAAGTTTAATCTGGGTCACCAAGAAAGTAAATTTCATATGTGATTTTATCCTAGGTAATTCTTGTGAAGATTTCCTGTGATGTTTATAAACACACCACTCCAGCAGCTCCACTTTGTCCTTCACCTCCACACTGCTCATTGAGGTCTGCGTGGCATTGTGCGTCCTGGTACAGTCAGCCTTGGGGGTCACAGCCTTGCGTTTTCTAATACCAGCACAGTCTTTCTTTGACACTAATTTTCCACTTAATAAGTATATGGCAAGTAACTCATCTCATTTTTGTCACTATATTTTATAGGCCCTGACAACTAATTGGATTAATTTCAAAATTCTCATTTCCTTTCACCCATTTGTTTTCAGAAAATGGAGAGATACAAACAAAATAATCACTGTGGACACAATCACTAGAGACTTCAGCTATGCTGTATTTTATGCATAAAATATACATGTATATATTTTTAAGCTTTGAAGAGTTTTCTTTTAGCATAATGAGAGGTACAATGCTTTATATTAAAAGCTATGTAGCACCCTTTTGCTTTGTACAACTGTTTTTATGATGATAACCTGGAGATCTGGAATGTGAGTGAAAGTGAGAACTTTTTGCTCTTTTTGCTTCAATTTCAGAGTTGGGGAACCCCGTGTGGGCTTACAGGGGGCTGTTGCTTCACAGTCTGAATGTCTTATATGTGATCTTGGTTTTGTTCCTGAACTAGCCTGCTTTTGAGTTAAACTTGATCATGATTTTCTTATTGACTTGGACCTTTTCTGTAAGGTTTGGGACCATGTGTATCACCAACAGACGTGTTTGTATCTAAAACCTAAAAACATAGTATGTCAGTAGCCATAAACTGCATGCCTCCCTGTCTTCCTGGGTGAATAGAGGCCTTAGACGCTTACTGGGCTGGTCGGGAGCTGAGCCAGGACTTTAATCCAGGTCTTCTGATGTTACGCACCTTTCATTACACCACTGTTGTCTCCCTAATGAGGTTTTGGTCTATTAGTCAGACTGAAACATCTCTATCTGCCTTATGTAATTGATTTTTTTCCTGTTAAATGAGAGTGGAGTCGATGAACAAGTGTAAAAGGAAATATAACTACAAAGTCAACTAAGAAGTGGAAAGCCTTACTCTTAGAATATGTGCACTGCCCCACAGACCGTGGCATCCCAGCTGTCACAGTGAAGAACAGAGCCCAAATCAGAGGAATATTCCAATTAAAGGAGGCCAGCATTTGCTGCAATCTCCTAATAATGCATTTGGACAATGTTCAGAATGATAAGAATGTGCACAGTTATTGCAAGAATAACTACTTATAAAAAAGATAGCTTTAAGCCAAATGCCTACTAAAAAAAAAAACCCTGATCAATTTTAATACACAGAAACTATTACAAGGAAGCCTCCTCGCCTGCTTATCTGAATCTCAGAAAAACCCTTTTCCTTACTTCTATCCTTTTCAATTCTTATCTAATATTCAGAGAATAAGCACCTAAGGATTTTTTAGCAGCTGCTGTTGGTAGTGAAGCAACCCACAAGCAAGCACCAGTAACATCTTCTGCTCCTCAATGCAGGCTCAAGCTATGACACACTATGTACTTAACTATGTACTTATTTCACAAATGACATCTGCTATCTTCTGTCCTGGAGGCAACAGATACTCCATGTCACTTTCCTTCTGAAAACAAATTTCTTAAAAATGTTAGCTGGGCATTCTGTTTTCTCATTTTTTTATGGATTTGAGTTGAAAAGTTGGCACTTAAAAATAAAGTGGGTTTTGGCCACGGTTATCTGTACATGTGAATTTATTGTTCCCCTTTGACAACCACAAGTGACGCCAACAAAATATATTCTGTCCAGGTTGACATCACAAGTTATTTTCAAGATGACCTGGAGATTATAGGCTTTCTGGAAAAAGAGATTTTATTGCAAGTGAATGTGTAGGCACACATATGCAGGCATTCCTTCATCTACAAAGGGTTCTGGTCCTAAAGAATGTGTTTTAATTTTCCTCTCAAGCCTGAAGTATGTAGTAGCAGCGTGTGTGTGTCTGTGTGTGTGTGTGTGTGTGTGTGTGTGCACATGCGCCCGCGTGTGTGTGTGTTTAAATAGTTTTTTACAATTTCACCACTCAAGAGTGTGGTTCACGATTCAGGGGTATCAGCCTTATCATGAGACATGAAGACTCTTCAGGCTCCAGGCAGACGTACTACACAAGAATCAGCATTTTAATGACATTAGCGAATGTTGTGCTTTAGATCAGGAATGACCGCGAAGCTCTCCTGTGCTCGGAGGCAGGGCTTTGGGAAGGTGATTGGATACTGGTGGCGTCGGAGCTGGGCGGCTGCACACATGCGTCTATGCATGCGGAGGTGCTGGTTGGAGCAGGCTCACGGGCATCACTTGCAAAAGTGCATCTTCCTCTCCACCTCGCGTCTTAATTCTCTGCTTGCTGACAGGCTTAGCATGAGGAGCGCTCCTCGGTGCAGACCTTCCCACTGTGCTGCTTCTGCTCGGAGTCCACTACGGTTGCAAATACTTGCCCAAATAAACCTTCCTCCTTTAAAGTGGGGCATCAAGTGTGTCTCGGAGCTGAACAAACTGAATAAGACACTAGGGAAGTCTGGTGCACACATGGGTCCAGGCAGCAGTACCTGTAGCTCTCAGCTCCCAAGTCTCTATTACTTCTCCACTAGTTTTGTGAATTTTGACAAATTGAATGTCACTGCCCCCCTTCTCCCAGAAACCACTTCTCAAACCCACGGGCAAACTCTTTCTCCTGTCTTGGCCCCTATAATGCTGAGGTGCTGAACGTGTCTGCTTGCTTGTAGTACAGTACTGTAAAGTGTGCTGGAGGATGTAAGCAGGAGATGGGTCTCTTATTTGTGTTCTAGAATTATCAGTCTGGGGCTTCTGAGTCTATGTAACAATTACAGCAGAAAGCAGATTCTGAGGGACTGATTACAGGAATCTTGGAGGGTGGGGACAGAGGAGATAAAATGGCATTTAAATATCACCACTAATGGGTATGGAATACAAATACCTAAACATGTTTAATCTATATTTCAAAATATCTACATTTTCAGTTTTGAAATTTGTAGCAAAATCTCCCTAAGCTGAGACCTGGAGGCTATCTCAGACCTCACTCGCTGCTCTTTGATAGCAAGATCCATGTCTATGTTGTTCTCTTCTATGTTTCTGTACCTAGTGACTGATTGGAATTTAATGTATAACTGCTAAATAAATAAAAGTAGCAACTACACAGAATTTCCCCCGCATAGCTCCACTGTCCCCACACTCCAAGATTCCTGTAATCAGTCCCTTAGGATCTGCTTTCTGCTATAGTCACATAGACTCAGAACCCCCAGACTGATAATTCTAGACCACAAATAAGAGGCCCATCTGCTGCCTACATCCCCCATCGCACTTTACAGTGTTGTACTATAAGGTCTCCAACAGCCTGTGAAGAAGTCAGAGCTGCACACTGGCTGCCCCTTCCTCTTCCCATCCCATTGCTCTCTGTCCTATGCATGTTCCCCAATCACAGCTCCCATCCCACTTTGACTGAGGAGGACCAGCCCTCCTTTCCATATGATTCCTCAACTAGAGTCAGCACTAAGTTCAAACCTTACTGCTTCTCAATATAAAGTAATAAAGTTCCCACTTCTGAAAAGCCATAGTAAGCCTTAAAAAGACCTAAACTAATCATTAAAATTCAAAGTGTATGGGAAACAGATTCCAACACACTGTTGCTAACCATGCAAAAGGAGCACCATTCCTAATATTTTGTGTGTGGGCAATATGTTGCTATGTGGGATAACTCGCAGATTTTTTTAATGCCAGTGCAAATAAGTTAGGTCTGAAAATAACTTCATATTTTCTCTCTGTGTCTCTAGGATGAGCATTTTTCACTGCTCCAAAGATCTTCATAACTTTTCTAAAATTTAGAGAGCATCTACAAATCTTAATTGCCCATTTGTTGAGCATGAATATTTCTAATATTTTTCAGGGAAATATTATAAATAAGCAGCTTCTCTGCTGGCTCCAGTTCAGTCTTAAAAGTAAATATCACTTTCTGGTTGTTGCTAGTGGAATCTAAAAACAGCATCAGGCAAGGAGCCATGATGCTGTACGGACTCATGCTGTACGGACTGCGGGGGCCAGGACATGCAGCTGCAAAGCCCTAATCTTCCCACATTTACACACTCACAGTTACACATGGAAGAGCCCATCTACCCTAGCACAGGGCACCCCCAACCTCCCTCTTCCTTGACACAATGAAACTCCCACATCCTGCACCAATGAATTCTCTTACCTCAGCTCCATTCTTACATTTTGGTAAATCCTATCTTGACTTCCATTCAAAATTAATTACTTGTTGCTTTTACTATGTTCATAATACCTCTAAAAGACCATTATCTGTTCCTTTAACATTTATTCCTACATCTATCTCCTCCAAAACACGAAGTCCCTGGATATGGGATCCATTTCCTCTCCATCTTGTTATCCTAGATAAGGAGGTGGCACCCACACTAAAGGAGAAAATCTCTAATGCCAGTACAACTGTTCTGTGAAGAGCTACAAATACATAGTGCTGTGGAGGAGGTGGAACTTTACAAGGCCTAAGTATTAAAGTTCAAAGTCAAGGACTAGATTTCCTGGGATCTGAGATAAGTCCCAAGGAACCATGGGCTGAGCAGGGAAGGAGACCCAACTTGGAGAAGGGGTGCAACCTGGCAACTGAGTGAAGTGCCTCATCTGAGAATGAGGGGTGGGGTAGACATCAAAAAATAGAAATAGGAAGTAAAGGGAAATGGTACTCAGACAGCTTTATGAATGCTCTTTGGTAAGTTGGGCATGGACATAACAAACCACACATATTTTTTACACCTTACATAACAAATCTGTCCACATAGGATGTCCCCATTGATGCTGTTACAGATATTTTAAGTATATCAAAAATATTAATAAGAGTGGCTTGTTGCCTGCTACAAAACTGATATAATAAAACGAATTTAGCCCCTGCCAAAATACTGAATTTAGCCAACATATTCTAACAAAATGATCTCAAAACAGATATAAACTATTGATCAATTATTTATGGCACTGGGTAAATATTTAGGATATATTCAACTCCAGACCGAACAAAATGTAGATTACATCATACAATGACCATGTAGTTGACACTTCTTACAAACGCTCAGGAGATTAGTATAGATATCAAGCAGAAATTTCTGTAACCCATTTATATTTTCATTTCTATTGCACATAATAATAAAAATTAGGGCTCATATTTTTCCTTTTTATTCAATGTTGTAAATTAAGCTTCATATATTTTAGGAAATAATTGATTTGTTATGGGTTGGGAAAAGTTTGGGGTTGGAAGACATAGGAGAATGAGGAACAGGAGCACGTGGAAGGGGAGAAGGCAGAGAAAGGAGGGAGGAGGTCGAGGGAGGGCTTTTCACCACGTAGAGAAGCACTGAGACTTCAGGGTGGCCCGAACAGAAAGTGACCCCCATCAGTGCCTAACACCGGCAGCACACAAGGAGCTGAAAGGGGCAGAAAGCTCTACAGAGAAGACTGGGGACAACTTTCATCCGATTGTGAAGACTGAATAAGGAACACGGGGAGGGCCGACTCGGTGCCCTATCGGGATGAGCATACATGGCAGGAATTTCTGAGGGAAAATGACAATGTCCTGCTACAAGAAACAATCTGAAATTGATAAAGTGAATTCTTTCTAAGGTCCATTTCAAGCCAAAATTTCTATGATCCTCTGAATGTGCTTGGCTTATTGATGAAAAGTATGCTGAACTGATTCAACTGAAGTTTTAAAAACCATTTATCTGACACTGGGAGCAAGCAAAAGTTTTCAGTTAAGCTTATAATCTGCCCACTGTGTGATATAGTGTAAGAGAGCAGCCAGCGGATCCAAGAAATACCTGACAGTATTTGAAGCAAGACATTCAAGACATCAAAACGCATCGCCTGAAAATGAGAAATATTTTCCTCTCTCTAATCATTTTTGTATGTTTGTATTTTATTTTTGTTTTAGTGAGATATGAAGAGGATAGTCAGACAAATACATTTTCTAATATCATCTTATTCAGCTGGAATAGATATTTAATACACTACCCCCAATTAAATCAGATTATGGAAAATATTGGAGGAAAGAAAGGAGAGAAGAAAAAGGGGAAGGCAAGAATAGGTGAGTAGTTTGCCTGAGAGACAAAGGGCGCAGTCAGTACAAAGTGAACTGCTTGGGATAAATTAGGCAGTGGGAAGGTTAACGTTTTACTTGAACAGTATGCAATCATTAAAGATGGGAAATTAGCAAGCCCCAGTGTGAAAGGACTCTGAGTAAGCGAGAGAGGGTTCCAGCACTTCGCCTGCATTAAGCAGGTGACCTCATCACTGTTTTAAATAGCCTGTCCATTATAAGCATAAATTATCACCCCATGAAACTGTCATAGGCTGGTGCTGACCTGGAAATTAACAATCAAACACACTGCAGAAAAATTTTAAGATGAACCTTTTTGTTTATAACCAGCATGATGCTGATTAGAGAAGAAAAGCAAAGCCACTGTAGTTTTTAAATTGCCATTGTTCCAATACGATTTAGCTGAACTTGCAATAATAAATACACCAGCCTGTCTGTTTTTAAACACATTGTTTACCCCACCATAAAGACTTGTGAAAGGATGTCAATTCTTATCCTTAAGAAAGAAAGTTATATACAAAGAAAAAGTTGTGGAATTTGGATTTGTACTTTGAATTTACTGATAATCAATGAGTTGCTACATCAGATAATACCATGATTGTATTTACAAAGTACAGCCATCATAGCATTAAAAATAAACATCAGTTTGGAATCATGTTTAGTCCTTACCAAGAAAGAAAGAAAGAAAGAAAGAAAGAAAGAAAGAAAGAAAGAAAGAAAGAAAGAAAGAAAGAAAGAAGAAAGACAGAAAGAAAGCTCTCTAGCAGTACTTACTGTTTGCCATTACCTAGAAATTCCAAACCAAGCATAATCATTTTTTATGCTTGTATTCTTTCTTTTGTTTTAGTGAGATATGAACACGATATTCAAACACATTTTATAATATTATCTTATTCAACTGGAATAGATATTCACCAATACACTACCCCGAATTAAATCAGATGATCTGAATTTTAGTAAGGAAAATAATCATATTATTAGTCATATTATTCATTTATCACCTTAAATTAAGAATTGGTTCCTTTTGTTTGTGTCTACGTCCAGTGGTATGAAACGACAAGAGACAACCAGTGAACCAAACGTCTTGCCATGTATTTATGAGCAGTCCAGGTACCAGAGTGATTCCCTGAGTGAGAGAGGAAGAAGCAAAGGTTCAGATGAGCTGCTGTACTCTATGTCCACTCTCTCTAGTCCCAGAACCTACGCCTCTCAGTCACCTGCAAAATACAGAGAGCCACTCCATCTCTTTGGCATTTATCAGAAAGTTCAGCTATTCTCCTCTTGTAGAACGACAATCCCATCATAGTAGTTCAACTTATTGTAGAAAAAGTACATACGATGGAACAAGAGGACATGACAAGGACAGAAAGCAAGACATTAAGTGGTTTTCCTCTCCATTTATCTTTCCTCCTGAATCTTCCGGGCACTCTTCTGAAATAGCACATTATTGCAGGACAGTGACAGCCCAGCCCAAGATAAAAACAAGAAACTGACTTTACAACATTTCAGTCAAGAACTGAGCCCTCTCCATGTATTTCCCTTTCTATTGACAATCTTAATAAAACCAACTGCAAAGTTCCTGTGATCCAGTCAGTTTTCTATTGAAGTCAATAAAAAAGTAAATGGAGAGGCCGCGAAGGACAGCATTAACTCTGCAGGGATTTTCCTTCCTTCAGATTAAAAGCGTTCATAAGCTCAACTCAAAAAATTAAAAATAAATAGATAGAAAAGAAAGAAACAGACAGTAAAGCAAACAAAACAGAAAAGCATAACTCTCATAAAAACTATGGGTTTGGGAAAACAAAAGAAAGTCTGTAAAACATCCATAGTACGCAATCCACACTGTGAATTAAGTGTGGCCTTATTTTAAAAACGCTAACACAGCCTTAAGCAATACACACAGTAGAAGAAAATAAGATTTGAAAAAGAATCTTAGCTTTCCCATGTGTTCTAGTTAAAAAGATTAATAAGAACTCATTTTTTAAAAAAATCTTTGAGATCCCCAGTAAGTTCATCGAATTTTTTTTTAATTAGAATGGATTCTCAGGCAAGGCTAAATGACTTGTTAAATTCATATTTCAGGATTTTATAGGGAAAAGGCAAAAAGAAGAATTTTTAAAATTCTGAATTTGATCTCTAAATGCAGGATAACATATAAAATAATCACGTGAATCCCATGAAATTGCCAAAACCAGCCAATTTCCATTCCTACAAAGGATAAAACAGGGACCACCTTTGCCATTACATTTGTTAGCTCTGTGACACTCAGATTTTTAAGAAAAATCTTTCCATCCAGAAACACTGACAAACTTATTGGCTTGCTACTGAAAATAACTCAGATATTTAACGTGAACTGGCCCTCCCCTGCATGTGACAGATTGATCACTAAGTGTATATGCTCTAGAAATTAATTTTTTTTGAAAAAGCAAAAGGCATTCATGTATATACTGAGCAATGAAACTGCTGAAGCTATGAATGCCTAACCATATTCTAGGATGTTCATTTTTTGATTTTAGCAAAGAACTCTTGATTCATTAAGGTAAAATACTTTTATAGAATAATGAAGAAATAATTTTGCAATTAATTTTTTTAGATGCCTAAACTACAATACAAGCTACAGCATTTTTCTTGTTGTTGTTAATTTTAATTATTGCTTAGGGTTTGCTAAAAAGTTCTTCCATTTAAAAGTTGCTATTTCCCATTGCAGATACCACTTCAGAGGATACATCTAGCAACCTTCTAGCTGCTTTTTTTCCAGTCTCTGACACAGCCTTTTGCATTTTGCTCAGAGATTTAATCCTTCAAGTCAACCTCATGCAGGAATTTGCACATGAGCTCCCGGAAATGAAGAGTACCCTAGGCATCTTTGCACCACAAACATCCAACTTGGCCTGCGGAAAGTACCCATTGATTAGGAAACCCAGGCGTGAATGTCTATTTTATTTCTGTATCTTGATGACAGACTACGCTAAAGGCCTCTGGTTCATAATGATCTGGGGCATGAATAAAACAAATAGTTTTTCCACTCAAACAGCATGGTTAATCAACTGGAGGTTGCAGCCTGGAGCACTTTATTAAAAATACAGTAATGACTTCAGGTGCTGCCGAGATTGCAACACACTATGGACTCAGAATAGAGGTAAACCCAACAGAGTCACCAGTGCAGGTCCAGATCAAAGCTCTGATGACCTCAAGGATTATGACTAAAGGATATTCCTCTTGTGGAAAATGTCACCAGAACATCTTTTCATCATACATAAAAAAGTTATGTGTTTATTTTCTCAGGTTATTTATTTATCTCAGGTTATGTGTTTATTTTCTTTCCATTTGTACCCACATTACCTAAAAATTTAGTAAAAGATAATTTGCTCCAATATTTCATTCATAAAACAAACTATTCTCAAAAAACAATGCCAAGCACAGAGAAAGAGACAGGTAAAGGTTTCTAAGTCATTCAGAGTCATGTATAAATAGTTTGTTACATACATGATAAAAACTTGACAAGAAACATTTTTAGTAATGTCATTGCAATAATATATGTAATAATTTCTAATTAAATGATATTTTAATGTTTTAATATAATTTTAGATACTTCCCGCCAAACTGAAGGAAGTACTCTTTAATCTTAGTGAATCAATGTAAAATTTTATAAGTATTAACATTTAATTGTTGGCTTATATCTCTAAATCTCTCAAATTAAATCATTTGTCAACTTTTTAAAAACTACACATTAATTAAGTGTTTAAATATTAAGAGCCTTGTCTATTAATGAAGGTTTAATTATAATTTCAATGGTTAATAATTCACTAATTTTAAAGGCAAAGTGAATAATGACTGTAATTGCATTTATAATCTCGGGGACAATTACAGAGTACTTTTTGTATTTACTTATTTTAAAGAATACACTGCATTGCTTTTCCAAAATATAGAACTATAATTAAGGTTAAAACTACCCTCTGCACTGAAAACAGGAGGGTCATTACAAGTCTGATCTGTGTAACAGGACATCGTAGACCTTGTACTAAACACATTAAAAACACTCTATAATGCAACTATATTCATTTTTTACAGCAAGAAAAAAATCACAATTTTCAGAGAATGTCTCTGAAATCTTTCCTTAAACAAAACAAAAAAGTTACTGTTAAATGTGCACAATATTTTAACCTTGGATAAATAACATTTTTATAATGGAAATTGGGAGATGGAAATCAAAGATGATAAAACAGAAAATATATAGGACCCAGAAAGGCAAAATATGGAAGGTATAGAACCTAAGCACAGCGAAACACCCCATAATACAAGCTATATATAAGGCTGAGGCAGGAGGAGTGCAAATGTGAACCAGCATGGACAATTTACAAACATTTTGTGTCAACATTTAAACAACAGGGCCTGAGAGAGGGCTCGGTAGAATAAGTGCACCCCTGGCAAGTGCAAAGGCCCCGGGTTCTGGAAAACAAAAAGAAACAAACATAAAAATGAAAGGACTAGAGACAGAGCTCAGTGGTGTATAGCACTTGCTTAGCATGACTGAGACTCTGAGTTCGTTCTCCAATCCAAGCCTACAAATAAAGTAAAATAAAATAATATAAAAATAGCTGGGGATGTAGCTTGATGAGAAAGGTCTGGATTTAATTGTCAGTACCAAAAATAAAAGAATGTACAACACAAAGGCCATGATTAACAATAGTGCAATATTCTGATTTCTGCTAAATAAGTAGTTTATAGATGCTCTTTACCTAGAAGGAACAGATAACTACACGAGTTTACAGATACATTATTTTGTTCCATACAGAAAACCTTGGATGGCAGGTTGCTTGCTCTTCAAGTGTTCCACAAGATGAGAAACCATTCTAGTATACTTTAACTAGAGAAACAATTAATATCTTGCAATACAGAAGCATGTTTTCCTGAACATCACAGGATCACAACAGAGCCAGTGGCTCCTCAGACTTTCTCTCTTTCTCTGTGAGACTGGGGGTGACCAACAGCATGAGGATAGAGAAGAGGTCTGATTTGCAGAGGAGAGTGTGAGAAGGGCAGAGGAATCCTTTATTTTAAATGAGTTTAGAGTGATGTAAAATGTGAAAAACAGTACAAAATTTTGTGGAAGAACGCCACCTGATAAGGTTGTGGCAGCACAAGCAATGAATCTGTTTAAGTGCAGAGCAATGATCCAAGAGATCCTCAAAAGGAAGGAGAAGAAAGTGTCATGGAAACGGTTCCTTGTTAAAGCTGCACAAAAAGAAAAAGATTCCACTGAGCCAATGGAGAGCAGTGATTCTGAGAGTGACAGCAAAAGCCACCCTACACAGCAACATATAGGGCACAATAGTTTTCTATTGCTTCTTCTTTTCTTTTTAAATGCATTTAGTACAGTATCTACAGATTCTCACTACAGAGCTTGGACTCCTAGTGATCTTCCTGTTTCAGCCTCCCAAGCTATGGCATTATAGACACGTGCCACCATGCCCAGTCTCAATTACTGTCTCTGTGCACCCAGGGGGATGGGCTGATGCAGCAGGCTTTGGACTGAACCCTGGTCCCTGCATCTGCCTAAGCAGGTACCTTAGCTGAGCTATCTGGCTGGCCCACAGTGGTTCTCAAAGTAAGTGCAGCTTAATTTGTTTATTTTTCCTTATATTTTGAGTTCTTTACTATGTAATATTATATTACAGTACAGTGATCATTTCATATGAATATTTTTGGATTGTAGAATGACTCACCTGAGTTTTTATCATGTCTTAAGGGAAACTCACTTTGATATACACAGGCTTTGGACTACAAACATGTTTCTAGATCAAACTATGCTTGAAAGCCAGGGATTTATCTTATTTTATTTATAAACATATAATGTTATGACATAGACCTTAAATGCACATAATACAATTTTTTTCATAAATAATTCTGTGTTGAATAAATACCCAGTAAAACATGAGCAAGATATCTAAATAAATAATCCATCTAAGAAAATAACTGGTGATAATTCCTTCAAAAGATGCTCAACATCATCAGTAATTGTAGAAATGAAAATTAAAACCATATGCCAACTGAAAGTGTCTAAAATTAAAAAGAAAAATCACATCAAGCATCGGTGAGGATATGTAGAAAACTCAACACTATTCTGGTATTAGTGTGAGTGAAATGATATGTGTACACTAAAAGAAATATGGTAGTTTACTGCACAATTAAAATACACCTAACATAGGATCATAGCTATTCCACTCCTCGTTAATTACCTAGAATAGAAAACTTGTGCTTATATAAAACTTTTACTCTAGTAGTGACTACAGTTTTATTCATATTAGCTCCAAGTGAAAATCATGCAGTGGTCATTAACACAACACTAATGAAACAAATTATGACTAAGCCACATGACAGAACACAACTCAGAAATGCAAAAGATTGAATTACTTGTGCATTAACAGATCTCAAAACTATTATGCTAAGTGAAAGAACCTACAATAAATACTGCACATACAATATGACGTCTTTTACATAAAACCATAGAAAGTTCAAATTAAATGACAGTGACATAAAGCAAGCAATGCAGTGTGGGTGAGGGGCAGCCAAGCAGATTACCAAGGAGACAGAACAGACTTCTAGGTGTGATGAGGACGCTCTTCAGGATGCTCATGGCTTCCGAAGTGCATACTTAACCCTTACCAAATTGTTTAAAGATGTAGGAATCATTGTATCTGTGTCCTAATAAAGCTGTTAAAAATAAGTCCCTTGTAAAGGACAGAAATATATGATTTTAAAATGTTCCTTTCTTCTTCTATGTGTCTCTAAACAATCAGAACATGAAAACACTTAACTGTCTTCTAAACTGACAATGTTCTGCTTTGAACTTTTAGTACTAATGCTCTAAAACTCTTCCTGTGTGTTTTTCTTGTTCTGACACATACAACTGTTTACCAACATCAGATCTGAATCACCCCAAAACCAGTGTCGCTATACATTCTTTCGGCTTTACAGTTTACTCCCAGGTTAATCATCTGCTATGGCATGATTCACAGTAGAACATCATAACCAACCTCTCATCTTTCCCCTCTGCTCACTTATATAATTCTTCAAAGAAAAAACTTTGAAATCCCAAATGGGACATTAAGAGAAAACATAAAAAGTGCAAACCCAAAACCCAACTGCCAGCCTGGGGAGATGACTCAGTGGAATAAGAGCTTCCTTGCAAGTTCAAGAGCCTGAGTTCAATCCCTGGTTCCACAAAAAAACAAAACAAAACAAAACAAAAAACACTCATTTGCCTTCATCACATGAAGTGGATTAAACAGGAAAGTTTTGATTTTCATATGAATTGCAAGGATACTTTAACTATTATGTAAAAGCATGTTTTAAATACTAAAGGGTATGTATGCTCTTGATCATTTCATGTGGTTCCTGTTACTGTCATAGTTAAAGCACTCTCAAATATTCCAGCTAATGGTTTAAATATGGATGAAAATCACCTCCATCTTAGTACAAGAGATTTTGTTTAGCCCAAACAAAAAATATTTGGGGCACAACAACATTCAAATAACAGTAACAAGTCAATTTTTCTTAGCAAAGAGAAGAGACAATACTTCATTTCCAGTTTCAATCCTCAAAACATTTATTGAAACTAGGGCTTCTTTTACTTGTTTGATTGTTTTTTTTAATACCTAGGCTCTATCAAATCAATGATCCTAGAAACAATCGGCTCAAACCGAAAAATACCTAACAGATACACAAGGATAGTGATATTTCCAAATCTATCTACTTAGACCTAAGAGTCTTCCAAAATACGGTTAATATGATGACAATATCACGTTAAAGTCCTAACTTAATTACTTAGAACACATTGCTTTTCTATTAAATATGAAAATGGTTATGTCTCTAGTATCTGCTGTTATTAGCACCTAATGCTATTATAGACTGGATTACATTATTATCTGCCTGCCAAAAATGGCTTCAGTAGGGTTTATAGAGCCTGATAGGATATCATTAAAGTCAAATTAAACGTTCGACTGGCAGGGTAGATTTAAATGAGCACAATGAATTTTACAGAAGCAAAGTTACAGTCTTGAGAAGGAACAGTTGTTTTTGCAATCCTCTAAACTAAAGATTTCAAGGTGCTCAAGTAAACCAATTAGTCTATATTTAAGTAGCTGTCCCTGTTGCTGTGAACATCCCTTCAATGAATGGCTTGCTAAAAGGTTATTGACTTAAGGACTTAAGGCTGGTTATCAAATTAGAGAAGGAAGTTGTCTAATGACAGAAAGAGGGCACAGCCTTGCCAACGTGATCAGCAACCTATGTGAAATTATATCAGGTCCTTGTAAAAAAGAAAAAGGACACTGATTATTAATTGCAAAATAACAATAAAATAATACAATTAAATTAAATAATAAAATTAAATAAAATTATACCAATGATATTTAATCAAGTGTGTTTAAATAGCCAGAAACTCAAAATACAAAGGTAAATGCATAACCGCTGTGGAAAAAAGAAATCTCCTTGGGAATAGAGTTCTCTGGCTGCATTGCACATATGCAGCACCATGCCTATACCTTGTTCTCAGGGTCTGCTGATGCTTTGATAGAAATGAATAATGAGGAAATCTACTGAAAAATGAAAAGCACTAAAAGAAATCAATTTCAACAAAAGAAAATAATTCAAATCTACAGAGAGAAAAATGACTACTTTCAAAAGATTTTGACGCTCTGGTTTGGTAATGCTTTCTGAAACACTGCCAATTTCACCTAAGAGAGATGTGAAATGACTGCATAGTTATGTTGCTCAGGTACTCTTTATGCCAAAATAACTCTGAATAATGTGTTTATTAATCACATACCATTAAGAAATATTCCACAAAGCTCTGAGTACTGTATCCTGTTGAAGAATTCATTTTCTCTTTGGCTTCTTTTTCTTTTTTTACTCCAGATCAGGAAATAAAATTGCTTTTACATGACTACAAGTAACACCTTCCCTGACAATGAGCCCTCAATAGTTACATGACATGCAGGTGAGATTTTTAGAAGGAGAGATTCATTGACTGATTTTAATCCATAGGTTTGCATACAATTTGGATTCTATCATTATGACCACTAGTATAGTGCTAGCATTTCAGGTTATAGTAGAAGCAAGTTAACTAGTTCTGTGTAAGGGTCAAATATGTATCATTTTTTATATACATCAATATTTGTTTACAAAGGGACTATGTTCCCAGATTTCTATGAAGTTCCTCAAACATTTAAATTCAAAACTTTTGTTAATGATAAGCAATTATCATTTGCCTGCAGTCATTTCAATAGACACCAGGGCATTTGATTGATTTTGAAAGTCAATATGATTACAAGACTATCTGTACAAATAATCAAATAAGCGGTGGTATCTTGGCTTGTACTAATGGTAGCATAATGTTCTGTATTTGAAAGGAATAGTGACTTTCCAAGACTGAAGATGAGTCTGGGTCCTAGAAAACATTCACAGGAGGATTGGAAGAAGAGACTGCATTCTAATTACACTCAGATCGCTAAAGGATTATTTCAAGGAGGAAATGCTGGTTTCTACCATGCGTCCCATGCCATAAACATGAGCTAAGACTAACAATATCAGCAAGAATGAAAAAAAGGAAAGAGGAAAATTCAAGGAGGTAAGGTTAAGGAGGGGAGGGGACTGAAAAGATAAATAAGCTGCACTGCATTGGTACACCAACTCTGCAAGAGGACTGTAAAATGTATGTACTGCACAGATACACTAATGTAACTTTAAAAAAAAAATCCCAATTGAATCATTAGAAGATGTAGGTAACTATATCTCCTTCCTTACAAGATAATTTCCAGAATAAAAGTTCTATCCAGAAACAGAAAAGGTAACAGAATATCTTTTATAATTACAGCAGTGCCCTACCTGGCTCACCCAAGGATGTCCATTGTTTGGGGTCTTTAGGATGGGAAATGCTCTATTTAGGTTCCTCAGGCAATGCCCTTGCATGGATATTTAACATTCAGAGACCCAACACCTGAATTTTCTACCAGAAATAAGTTTTAAATAATATAACCTCTTACTTGCTTTATCCATATAATAGCCTCAGTAATAACACGAGCTGTCAAAGGATTTCACAGTTTTCAAAAACTATTTGTAACAAAATAATAGTGGTTCCACACATAAATGCATAAGCCAAGGAGACAGTAGGAATCTGACTACAACTGATGTATCATAGAAACCGTTCAAATACCAAGAGCTATGTAGCCCTGAGTGTCCTGATTTGTTTTAATGGTAAGCCATGCCTGATAAAATATAACTACATTTACTGTACAATAAAGCTCCTGAGAGAGAATGTCTTTAAATGCATAGTGAGGTTAGTTTTTAGAGACAGAAAATCCAATACAGGATTTTCATTTATAGAAAAGCTTTCAAGGGCCTTCAAAAGACTTACAGAATACAAATCACCTTCATGTCATGCAGATAATCTAATGTTGTTCTAGCATTCAGTGAATCTAAGTGCGTGGCGCCTACTCAATGAGAGTGATGCAGAAAGGTCACTGTCATATTTCCAAAGTGTCACCTGTGGATAGGCCCAATCTAGTTCATATTACAGTGGACAACTTTGTAGATTCCTCAAGAAGAAAATGAAGTAAAACCCAGAGTTGAAGGAAACGATGTAAGAGGAGGTAGGGGAAGAAGTTAATCCCTGGAAGAACTCCTTGACTGAACGAACCATTAAATGCTGTAGATGTGAGGTTTCTGCAATCACATCTCTCTCCTAAGCATTTCAGATGCAGCTTGGCTGCAGAAGGAGGCTGTTGTCTCTAGTCGGTCACAGGTAGGAAGTCTCCAGAGACTGGATAACTGCTACAAAGAAGGCTGCTATGCCAATTGAAACAGCTTTGAGTCTAAGAGACTGCAAGGAAGGTTTCTCCTCCACCCAACTGGTCAAGGAAGGTTCTTCAAACAACTATGGTAGCATTGTTATGTTTCATAACTCACTCAACCTCAAGTGACTCATCTTGTGATATGTTCTATGTTAGCTGTACTGATATTTCATCACTGTTACAAGATCTGAGAGAAGCCTCATAATGAAGAAAACGGCATCTTAACTCTTGGTTTTGGTCCATGATCACCTGGTTCCTTTGTGTTGGGCTGGAGATGAGACAAAATATCAAGGCAGTCAAGTATGGTGGTGGAAAGCAGAAAAGGAAAGAGCCAGAGAGAGTGGAAGGGACTGGAGACAAGACATCCCCTTCACAAGTAATCTGAAATCACCCACTTCCTGTCACCGGGACACACATTCTGCAGTGAAGTCTGAACTCATCAATGAATTAATACACAGATAAAATCTGTAAACTCATGGTCCAATCACATCTCTACACCCCACTTGTTAACATTACTGCATCAATAATCAAAGCCTCCATGCAATAGTCTTTAGGGGAAACTTTATTGCAACTATAACAGTAGCAGTAACCACGTCTCATCATTCAAACCAAGTCACTTTTCATGGCAAAAGTAACTGTCCTTCACAGATGATGTGGCACAACGCAAATGAGGTTACTAGCCATGGAATGTCCTCCTGACCTGAGTAAGAACTGCAGACAAGATGAGCACAGTTCTAGGTACATCTGTGGATAACTGACATATAGGCCAGTAAACTGATGTGGGAAGGCACACCCCACATGTGGATGGCAGTAATCTGGCTTGTTGGTTGATGGAACTAAAAGCATTCCTGTTTGGAAGATCTCCAGTCATCATCACTGCCTTTGGACATTGGTCTGCAGTTTTTTCACCATTCTAGGATAGACTTACACTGGTGGCTGTACGGTGAGATTCCAGCCTCTGACCATGCACTGCCAATGGCTACCCCAGCTCTCCAGTGTGCAGGTGTCTACGCACTTTCTTCCCGCTCCAATCCCTCGCACAGTCCTTGCGGTCTCTACCATCTCTGACCTTGAAGGCTACCCAATAAAGCCCTGTACATATGTGTGTTCTGTTGATTCTGTTCCTCTGGAGCACTCCACATAATACATCATACAAACCATGAGTGACTGTCTCAGGCAGAGCTGGACCTATCTCTACTGCATTTATATAAGTGTACATAAGGAAAACACAATAAAGAAAAGTAGCAAATGCATCTTATGATCTTACTAAATACATGATGTTCTTCCCACACTGAACCTAACCATTCAGGGTTTTTTATTTATAAAAACATCACACCTTCATAAAAATAACACAACTTGCTGTTTTTATATATTTTTCTCCAAGTAATGCATTTACTGTATAACTATGTTTATACTAAAGTATATATATATATATATATATATATATATATATATATATATATATATATATATACATTCCTAGTAGTAGAGTTAGTTATGCAAAAATGAGCATAAACCTCAGTAGGTATACTCTTACTATCCAAAGCACAACAATTTTAAGCATTAACCTTACATGCACCATTCAATTATATGGAGAGATTATTATTTTTAAATCATTCTTTGTCACCAAACCAAAGCTATTTATAGATTAAAATATTGAAGGGCCAGCCAAATATCTCAGCAGATTAACGCACCTACAATTAGGCGCATGGGCTAGGGGCTTGAACCCTGTGCCTGCTGTGCTGGCCCTGCCCCTGGGGCACACTGAGACAGCAATTGAATCTGGGCATTGTGGTATTTGCCTGTGTTCCTTGCTCTTGGGAGGATGTAAATAGGTGATCACTGCAAGTCTGATCTTGCAGTGAGAGTCTGACCACCCTGTAGACCCTTCCCTGAAAATACACAATAATAATGATAATAAATAAAATATTAAGTATTTCACCAAATAGTTGAGATTTACACTGCCCAAATAATTTATTATTTTCATAGAAACAGTTTATATTGCAAATAAGAATAACCTTCATATAATTTTAAGTTGGAGAGTCTTCTGAAAATAAATTGGTATTCCTTGAAAGGGGAAACTACCTGGATCTATTGTATGCTCCAGTTCAGTATTCTAAATTACACTGTTTTTGACAAGACTGCTTACTCCATAAATGCTCATTAAGTCAAACAAGGAATGAATGAGCATGTGATAACTATTCAATTAAGAACCTCTATTAATTATATCTATTTCAATAAAATAAACGTGTGTACTTCATAGTAATGTAACTGTTCTCAGCATTTATTTATTCAAATGCAATAAAAATGAAATTATGAAAATGGAGTAAAAATGGCTAAAAAATTGAGTCAGGTCTTATTTTTGTCATAAAATTGTAAAATTAAATAATTATACATGGATATAAATCATATTACTTATATTTTGTTCAAAAATTTCAGTTACTATCAGTTCATAGTAATATCAGTTACTATGAATCAATTATTTCTCAGATACTGAAGGGTACCCACTCCCAGGGTAAGTGTTCAAAGAGCTTTTGTGTTCCAATAATCATTTTGTATTTTACTGTTTTTCTTTCTTTCTTTTTAAATTGACAGGTACATATTTATGGCATACAACATGAGATTTTGAGGGATATGTATATTGCAAAATGATTAAATCTCACGAACTGAGTCCTCCCAGTTATCATTTGGTGACAAGAATGTTTTATATCTGCTTTCTTACCATATGTCAAGAGTATAATATATTGACCAGAGTTGATCAGGAACTAGGACTGGTATATAGCATTTTATAGCAATTTTTTAAGTGTTCTCAATCATATTCATGTACTCATACTGAGTTAGTATGATACTAATAACAGGCACATCAGACTTCATTTGTGACTCCGTGCAGTTACAAATGATACAAAATTAGTATATTTAGTATGTAAAGTTAGTACAATTACCATATTGGTATACTTAATATGAATACTATATTTGACATACTTAAACAATTAAAAAAAAAATTGGCCCTTTCGCCTTAACATGCTCCCACCTACTTGAACCACTACTGGTACATATGTGATTGTCCCACCAGGTGGCTTGCAGCCCTGATGGTACAAAGTGTCAGAGACAAAGTTGCCTGCACCTCAGGTACCCAGGACAAGATCACTGCTTCTCATGAGCATGGCAGGGCCCCAAGTGCATGAGAAGTGTGCACAGCTCTGGGAGCTGATGCATGCAATGACTTAAACTTCACCTGATATAATGTAGCTTTCTCTTGTCTCCAAACTTTCCATTTTGCTAATAATAGCACAGTCCTACCCTCACCTTGCAATTCCCTTGATCTGATTCATATGCTGGGTAGTTTCTTTCTTTCTTCAGGAGAGAGGGCTCTAGCTGACCTCAACTTTTATACAATGATTCCTGTTTTTCTTGGCCACACTCACCCCCTACTTACTCACCTCAAAGTTTCAAGAGTTTCCAGGGAGATAACTCAGCAGTTTAAGCATGTGCTTGCAAGCACAAGGTCCTAAGTTCAATTATGAATACCAAAAAAAAAAAAAAAAAAAAAACTGAAAAAATTTTCAAGAATTGCACAGCATTTGGCAACAAGCAAATTTAATCAATGCTTTTTCCTACACATTTTTTATATTATAATTTTCTTTTATTTTGAAGAGTAAAAACAAGAGCAAGAAAAACAAAAACAAAGACAGAGACAGAATACCATATAACAATACATATGTTACAGATTTTCAAAACAAAGAGGCTGGGAAAATGGCTCAGTGGAATAAGTGCTTCCCTGGCAAGTGCAAGGGCCTGAGTTCAATACCCAGTTCTGCCAAAAAAAAAAAAAAAAAAAAAAAAATCAAAACAAGCATAGCTGATTAACAGTGATTGATATAGTATCTATTTTTATCATCAATTCTGTTGCTCAAAATTGGTCAAGAATGGCCATGACTCATGCACTGACTCATGGCTGACACTGACAAAGGACCTGCAAACTGTGGTACAGAGTTACAGGATAAATCCTGAGGGGACTTGACCGACCTTATTAGATACAAAAGTTAACTTTCTTGTTATATAGGTCTTGCTTTATCTTGGTCTTACTGATCCAGCAGAAAAGTATAAAAATGAAGTATATAAAGCAAAGCCATATTAATATGCTGAGCCGTGAAAGGTTCAAGCCAACAACTTCTGTGGATAACCCACTATTATTGTGGACTGCTGGACTGTGTTGGACTGTTTTGCTGAATTCATGCACTTATAGTATTTAGATGCCAATGGAATACCCATCTCTGACAGGACTAAACAAAAAAGGGGATACAAAGGAAGGATCATTTTGTATTTGTCTATACAGAATAGTTAGGATACATATGCAGCTACTTTCACTTAATTCAACAAGGAGAAATATTTGTACTAATAGTGTTTGTATAGGATATTCTGTCTGCATCTTGTACTATGTATAAACACTAAGAAGTCAGCAATATACAAAGTATTAATTATTGAAACTGTCCTACTAAACAGTTTTGAAGCTGTCTCATAGCAATTTGTTTCTCAATAAAATAAAATAAAAAATTCTGTTGCTCAGATTAACAAATAGAGTTAGGCAAGATGGAACATATGATTGAATATTATAGCATGCTTTCAAGAAATCTTAAATTGTTTTTACTCTCATTTTATTGGTCTTTTATCTAATGAAATGAATAAAAAACCACCTGGTAGGGCAATCACACAAATACACTGGTGGTTCAAATGACCAGCAGCTAGACAGACAAATTATGGCCCTGTCACGAATGTGTCAAACAATCATAGACTGAACATATGTCTTTCAAAAAACAACAACAAAGATGTACTGTGAAAAAAATAATACAAATGTTAAGGACATAGCTCAGTCACATAGCACCTGCTGTACAAAGTCTTGGGTTCAATTCCCAGCACCAAAATTCAGGGGGACCATAACCTGAACCATATACCAAAGAATCATAACAGTGTCTCAAGAATACAGGTATTTTTAATATGTAACTTTAAAAACGGATGTAAGAGTCTTTTATTGGACATAAATGTCTTTGCAGCATTCCTTTTAATACTATGACCCAGTGAATTTTGTACCTTCAATTCTACATAAAGTATTTCATCAAAAATTTAGCAATTACTGTCTAGAATGTAAGATTTACTGAAGTTGAAATCTTATATTAACAACTCACATGGAATGTTTATCAATAGTTGTTTCCATCCTGAGTATTAAATCTCTTTATTTTATTCTAAATTTATAATGTAGTCATTATATTCCCATTGTCCCCTCTGAAGCCTTTTCTTGGGAAATAGGTCATCAGTTACATCAAAACAAATAAATGTTTCTTCTGAATATGTTAAAGATCCAACTAAAAGCGAGTAACAAAACCAGGCATCACATTAATTACATCTAATAAATCAATATTTCATTCTTACAGCTACCAGAATTCATTAGTGAAACATCTCATCCGCAAAGCAAAACCTTGGGCTCCTTTGCTGCCTTTCCTTCACTTGTTTTCATCCTGTGCTGAACTCATGATTGATAGTTTCCTCATTTCAATCTTTTATCAAAAACTCATCACCACATTATGTAACACTCTGTCTGTACTTTGTGTTATGTAGCAGAAAACTTTTCAATCCCTCGTTGGGCTGAGGTTATCCAGGGCCCTCTGTGTGACTACTCCACACAGTGTATCATAAAACTATACATCAATACCATTTGCCATAGTTTGTTCTGAGTATACCAGCCCTCCATTCCTTTCAGTAGGGCATAAGCACATTTCATGACCAAGCTTTTGGTAATCTGTATGTTTTGTTCTTCGGTTTAGATATTTTATTTTCTGATATAGTGCAATGTATATCAGATACAGAAAGGTGACTGCCTGATACACATATTTAGAGAAGCATTCAAAAAATAAAAACAAATCTGGAAAGTAGATTGCTTGATAAAGTCATTTAGGAAATATGAGAAGAATAAAATAAAATCTAGAGTGCTGTTCCATATAAAATGCAATCTGAAAAGTTGGAGAGAATAAAGTCAAGTCATTCAAACACAGCTGTGAAACCCTGATGTAAAGCAATGCATGTGGGAGAGGAGAAAAGAAACATGTGAAGGAACAGCCGTGCGGGGTGAAGCGATCTTCCCTCTGCGTGCAGTCATTGCTCTGTGGCCCTCTCAGCTGTAAAGCTGGCAAATGAATGGACATCACAAAAGGAAATGTCTCAGTTCCCTCACTACTCTGTCACCTTGAATCAGTCCCTTTTGCCACCAATGAAAATGGTGATTTCCTTGCAGTGATAAGTCCTGTTCTTTCTCTTTTTTTATTGCAACCTGTGATCCCAATGTGAGAACAAATTCAGTATCTCATCAGGCAGTATCTGTTCAAGCTTGTGTTTCTTTGTCCTCAACCAGGTTGCTCACTTAATCACTGTAGATGTTCTACCACAAACACTAACGCCTAACTTTACCTCTAGAGGCGCAGGATTCACTGTCCTGAAGTGAGGTCAAATGGAAGATTTATTTTTTATTGTTTGCTTCAAATTGTTTAGAATTCCCTATCATAATTGCACTGGCTCCAGTCACCTTCTCAAGCACATCACTTCAAACAGAAGGCGAATGTGTTAGTCAACTTTCAGTCGCTGTGACAAAATACCTGCAAACAAGGACTTCGAGGGAGACAAATTAGTTTTGGATCATAGTTTCAGAGCTTTCTGTCCCTGGCTACTTGCTCACATTGTTTCTGCACTTATGTGAAGGCAGAATCATCATGGCAGGGAGCACATGGGAAAGCAGAACTGCCGACCTCATGGGAGCCAGGAAGGACAGCGAGAGTAAAGAGGGACAACAGGATCATGAACAACATAGACTCCCTTCAAAGTCACACCCCAGTGATCCAGTTCCTCTCACAAGTCCCCATCTCCTAGAGCTTGCACTCCTTCCCAACAGTACCCCCATCAGGGATCACACATTGAATGTATGAACCTTCATACAACATTCAATATCCAAACAATAACTTAAAAGGATGGGGTAGGAGGTCCTCAGCCCGCACTAAGATGCTGAAGACAGAAACATTAGCTTCATATGTTCAAAGACTCACTCCTTGAACAAAAAGTATTCAGTCTCTTCCAAGACCTCTTCTTCCATGATTTTTGTGGTTTGCTGAGCTGTTTGGCTAGAATCTTCTATCTACGGTCTATGACTAACAAAGTTCTTAGAAATTTTATACCCATTGACCCCATTACTTTGACTGTTAACTATCAATCCCCATCTGTCTTTTTCTGTGGTCACATTTGATCTCAGATCTGTACTGAAGGCTCTCTCCCCTACTGCCTGAGTTGAACAAATCTATCTTCTTGTCCATAAATGTCAGAATACTTTCTCAGGAAAAGTTCCTATGTTCTCTAAAATTTGGTCAAAATGACAGGGAACTCAAATTTACAGAGACGCCTGAATATCGAGCAAAAGACTCTGAGAAGCAAAGAGGGAAAACAAGAAGAGAAAGAAGAAGAGCAAGCTTCGAAAACTCTCAATATAGCTTTCTAGCAAAGCTGTACAGAGGGTCCTGACAAGGCCAGGAAATGTGCCCAAAGACCAGGCTGCATGCTGCCACCTGGCCTCAGGCAACACAGCAGAAATGCAGGAGCACCTAGTGCCACTGCACTGGCTAAACCCCATAGTCTTATTGTCCTTGGTCACATCTAAGAAGACACTCTGATATCAGTGTTTGCTCTCTTCTGAAGGAGTTCCCAACAAAAAATTCTCCCCTTTGCTTTTCTAATCCAAAATTCCTTTCAATGGCATGAAATGGCATTCTCTACATTTTCCAAACCTTTTCTGAATGCAAGATCCACCATTCATCTTAATTGGAGACACTATGGATAGGTTTCTGCTAGCTGCGCAAACGTTCTCTTACTCTAGCTAGACTCTGAGACCAGGAAATGGGCTTCAAATCCTCCCCACATTATAATAGGAATCCATCATTATGCTACCTATCTATGTAAAAGATAGTTTAAAATGCTCTCATTTGAATTAATAACTTTTTGTTTTTACCTGTTGTATCATTTGCTAACATCATGGTGACTTGATTCACAAGAGACCCGTAATTTTCTTCAACCTGAGTCTTCTCCTCACCCAGGTTTGCACCAGAAGCTATTGGCATGGGGTAGTAATCATGTTTAGAACACTCAAAAGCCAGTAAGAAAATATTTTATAACTGGTACCACTCATAATAACATTATCTAATGAATACCATGCCAGCTACTATTCTAAACCCTCCATGTATATTAATTTATTTTTTCCACTAATCATATGGAGGTATTATCAAATCATGGAAAATTATATGGACTGAATAAATTTCCTGAGTTGACAAGCAAGTAAATGGTATAACCTTACGAAAGGTAAACTGATGCACAAAAATGTAGTAATTTTTTTGACTGAACAGTAACCAATGTATGAAGGAGCTCAAAACCAGAAGTGAGTTGGGGGCTCCAGTTGAAGGAATCTGAAGGGAAGATTTTAGTTGACTGAATCCAGAAGTAGTTGGAAAAAAAAGTATTTGATTGGTCGTAGTTACACAGTTGCTTTATTTGGTTTCCTCAGCCAGAAAGTTCCTAGTGATATAATTATATTTGCTGGCTGCTTCTGATTGTTTGTGCCTAAGTTCTGTTTTTCCTCAAAATAGACATTTACAAGAAATACAGTGCTCAAATTTCGCTTATGTTTTCAAATCAAGTAAAGTTAATGTCACGTATGAGATCTTACTGGCTTTGTCTACTCAGAAATCCGTTACATTTACAGAATGAAAATCTTTGTTATGCCAAAGCTTAGACCGCTTCCAGTTCAACCGTCTGTCTTCCTCTCACCAAGATGCACATCGTGAGAAATGGGGTTAGAGCCAGCACAAGTAAGCCCTTGTCTTTCACTTTTGCTGGAAGTGTTTTCTGGATCCTAAAGGCAGACAGGTTTAACTTCAGCAATTACATGCAAACATGTAGATTTTCCAAAGAAATAATCACGCATCTTTGAATTTTTGTTGTGCAAATATAAAGTTGTCCTCTGGGCAGCTGATTATATCTACAAACAATGACAATAGTTCACTGTGTAAAACACACTGCCATACACTCTCCATTGATAAGGTAATATTTTTTAAAGAACTTTCCAGATTAAAAATGTATTCTAATACTCATGGGAGTCCACTGGATCTGGGAATAGGGCAGAGTGTAACCAGGGCAGAGTGTAAAGACCAGACCATTACAATGGCACTTCATGTAGAATGGTACTCAAAAGATCATATGCTAGGGGCTGGCGAGATAGCTCAGCAGTCTAAAGCACCTGCTTAGGCAGGCTTAGGCAAAGTGTAAGGAGCATGGTTCAATCTCCAGCATCACTTGCAGCACTAGCCGTGCCCCCAGGGTGGGCTGAGCTGGAAAAAAGATCATATGCTACCCATAATTCATCAACATAAATGAAATACATGTAGCATCAAAAAGATTGAAGAAAATTAATAAGTACTATCTCAGGCAGAAGCTGCATCAGATCTGATATATTTTAAGATTTATTCTTAAATTAGAAACTTCACACTAGATAGAGAACAATGTACACATTCCATCCTCGTTTATAATCCGAAGCCCTCGTAATACTTTAGTCAACACTTTTACATTCACAGATAGAAAAATGCACACAGTAATACAACTTTGGTCTTCAAAAATCTGAATAAATTTTATTTTAGCTTAGTATAACTAAACCAAGTTCCTAAAAGAAGCTTTGTACAGATATCAAGTCAATGACATAATCTTGTTCTTTCTACTAAAATATTTTAGTAGAAAGAATAATCTGCCAATGCTGTAAATGATACACTTCAAGAAATCCACCTTTGTAGATATCGAGGGTAGACAAGTGGTATTAGTTAGACCTGGTTTGATGAACCACCCCAGCCAGATACGGTGGGATGACCACTGGCCACACCATGTCTCACGGCCTCTCTCCCAAATATTCCATTTGTATTGAAGAAGCAGGAACTGTCAGGACACTGTCCTTGTCATCCACAAGCTGGCAATCAACCTACATCACTTAGAGCTCAGGAATAACATAAAGAGGCAAGGATTCAAATATCTCTTGATTTTGAAACACATGCTGAGTACTGAAGGCATAGGAGGAGGCAGCTTTCCCTGGTGTGTCCTCCTCCTGGCCTGTCCTCATCCCTCACACATTCAAGGTGTGAACACTAATTAGTAAGAGCCACACCAGCAACCCCCTAAAAGGTTCTGAAAAGAGTGACTCTCATTACTGTAAGAAATAACTAAGATAGTATTCCCACTCTCAAAAAAGTCTTTCTTCTCACTTCTGCTGAAAAAAACACATTTATGGATCATTTTAAGTGGTGCTATCTCTGTGAAAACTTTTCAGGTTCTCTTGAAGAAGAACCAGTAATACATTTCCGAGCATCACCACTCCAGGAAAAAAAATGTCAGCCTTCGATGAAATGTTTGTGTGCAGCTTCAGCTTTCAAACCCGAGGTACTCTGAAATCAGAGAGTTATACCAACACTGCCAAGGAGAGGTAACAGTTTCTTAGCAGGTTCTCACCCATATTGCTGAATGAAAGAATGAGTGATTTCATAAAGGAACATTAAGGCAGTGTCTGTCAACTGAACAGCCTGGGTCTTGACATTGGGGAAAAAAAAAAAGATGTAAGCAACTACAGATTTTCTTACATTCTGTAAAAATCTGGAGAGAAGCATTGGCCACTATCTTCAACCCGTTATTCTTAAAACTCAGCCTGCAAGAATACATTGTTGAATTTACAAGTACTAAAGAACAAAATAAATAGTACATATTTTGGTAACACAGCACTGAAACAGAATGTTAAAGTTGCACTAAAATATAAATACTTGAAAATCCCTGAAAGATATCACTCACATGGCTTTGCATTTACCTTCCTCTCCTGGCCATGGCCTTCCTGTAGAGCTGTGAATTACAGTGCTTGGCCCTCGGTTGTCGCGTGTGTTATGTACATGGTGACCTTGGTGTGTATTTGAAGATGGAAGCCCTCTCTGCCCTGCAGGATTTCTACCTTACTTCACTGGGAAGGAAGGTTTTCCCAGGTGCCACCATGCTACAGCTTGTTGGAGCTGTTGACGTTAATTAATTTATGCAAATCAGCTAGATACCATCCTTGATTAATGTCTTCACTGCTTTATTAATTTTGAATACTTTAAGAGGCTGTTGGACACGTATGATGCAATATCTGCTTGGAGAATAACTACTCATATGATTAATTTAGACCCTGAAGAACTGTACTTGATCTCTTCTAGTTGCTACTACTAATTACATATAATTTATAACTTTAAAAATGCAATCTCACCAGAAATAAAACTAAGTTTTACAAATTTTCTGCAAGTGACACTGGAATACAGCACACTTAAAATAGCATCTGAAATCTGAAATTAATAGCAGAAAAAAATGTAATGGGTGTACATGCTATGCCAGGCTATGTGCCAGGGCTCTGCCTGCTTTACCTCTCTTAAAAGAGTAATGCAACCAGGCAGATGTTCATGGCAGGTTTGGGAGTCTAACTGGACCACAGACCCTGGGGCTCAACTCTTAAGCTCTATTTTAATTCAACCAAAATAGTTCCCACACTTAAAGAAATCATAAAAAAGTCATTTTGTCATCACAATTCCTCCCACGTTTTCACATTTTCAGATGTTATTTGCTGTACTAACTCCTCACTAAGTACTAAGGTTTCATGAAGGTTGAATTCTATCTTACAGAGCTCTGTATAACCCACAAGAGCACAAAGGAGTATTTGCATTGCAACTGGTTTTATTGATTTAATCTTTATAGTCAAGATATTTTCCTGCCAGTTTGTTAAAAGTCAAAATTCATTTCATTACTCTCACTGAATTTTTTCTAGGTAGTCAATCATCAATGAATGGTATTCATGACAGAACAGAGTTCAGTACTAAAGGATCCACAACTCTATTGGGGAGCAGAGGAAGGTGACACTGGGAAAAATCCATGCGTTTCTGACAGCATGTGTTCAGCACACAGGGGATAAGTCCAAGGCACTGCAATCCAAAAGGCTGTGAGCCAGCGGCACTGTCACCAGCAGTGCACAATCCAGTAGCTACAATAGCAGAAGTTATTATATGTGTATTCTGTAACACATCGTGTGACTTAGTTCATGAAAATGCAAACAAATAAATGTGTAAGAAACCTGTTGTGGTTTCAAGGAACGTGACTGCATCTGCGTGGAAAAATTAGAGGAAGCTGGAAAGATGCCTAGCATCAAGGACAGCACACACGGAGAGAGAAGAGAATGACGAACAGTAAGGACGCCAAGGGGAGGACCTGACTCAGAAAGACAAGCATTTCTCCAGTATGTGAGCATCTCCAAACAGAGAAAAGACTGGAAATGTGAGTAACAGCAAAACTCTGAAGTGTGTGGCTACTCAGGCAATGGCCCAGGCTCTTAGTAGAGTTTGTAACATTAAATATTTATAAGTCTGGGAATGGGAACTTGATGCTGCTGATGTTTGATCCTCAAAATTCCTTTTTACATGAAAATGCGAGCCTTGCAGACATGAGTGTCCTTTCTGCTGAGTGTCCACTTCCACATTATGAAAACAGGTTTTTCATTTCTGTCTGGAAATCTTGCAAGAGAGATGTGTTTCTTTTAAAAATCATTACTTATTTTTTTTCTTGCTCCAAAACTTCATTTTTAAAAGCAGGTATGCTAGGTGCAACTGATATCTCACCCTTTATATTTTCACAAGCCAGTGGGTGGAGGCAGCAATGTTAGACAAAGAGATCCCAGTTTAAAAGATGCCAATACCAGCTGCCCTGAGACTCTTTCCTCTTTCCCTTGGGTCATGTACATTTTCTTTCTTTATACAATCACATTTGAATCAGGTAACCCTAATCTAGCTAAAAAACGAAGGCCAGAAATAACGAGTTAAACTATAACTTCATGGGTAAAGATTAAATAGTGTGGTGGCCAAGAGTAAGTGGTGGCATTATGCCAAGATGAAGGGGATAAGAAGAAAGAAAGCCTTTCTCTACTTACATAGCCTGTTGTAGTTTGGGGTTTTGCAAGGGGAAAAATTTTCATACAGGACTCATATTTTATGGAATTAGTTTCTAATAGTCACACAAAGAATCATATACAAAGAATGCAGGAAATCGATCCACAAACTAAAGACTAAAGAATCAAGTTGAGGACCTAGATCCCTTGGCAATGCCCTGCACAAGTCCAGTCGAAGACCAGAATCCATGACAATCACTCTCGGGAATCCAACTGGAGGCCAAGCACCCAGAACAATATTTCATTCAGGCTTATTTCACAGATCTGCACTGGGAAGGTTCAAAGGCCAGTGGTGGAAGCTAGAAAGCCCATGCCAGTGGGAAAAAAGATCTGTGCTATCTGGCTGAGGGATCTGAACTGGAACTAGGAAGCAGTACTCAGGGTAAGAACCAGAGCTCTCCCAAGAAGCACCACAGCCATCCTCAGCAACAATGAGGTCCCATCCTCCTCCATTGATGAGGAAAAATGACTTACCATCAGGAAAACTGAAGTGACAAGCTTGTCCAGGAGAATAAGCAGTACAGCATTTTCCCCTCTGGAGCCAGGACATGATGCTCAGATGAAGACCAGAGCACCCACAAGGTGAACCCTAACCATTCTCAGCAACAATGAAGTCGAGATCTTCTCCTTTGATGAGAATAGCTGAGTTCTCTGGGAGAGCCAGCAAGACAAGGCTCTCAGCAGAATAGCCCAGGAGAACCAGCAGCTATCTAGCAGACTCTCCAACAGCTTTCCTAGGATCCTCTCTTCTCCACTCCTGCCTCTGAGACACTGGCAATAATCCTCAGGTGAGCCTATGACACTGAGCACAGACAACCCTCTGACTCAACCATGCTGATTTGGCTCAGCTTGGAGTTACAAGTTGGCCACCCATTGTCAACACACCACACAGCTCTAAAGAATAGTTTCACTGAACTAATTTTAGGTAGGGAATGAAGGAAGAAATTAATAGAAGGATACTTATACCAAAGGACCAAAGAAAGCCAAACAACTTGGTCTCAAGAAAAAGCACAGGTAGAGCTGGGGAGATGGCTCAGTAGAATAAACACTTCCCTGGCAAGCACAAGGGCCTGAGTTCAATCCCTATTTCCATAAAAAAAAAAAAAAGCACAGCTGATCTTCTGACTCATCCAATTGTGGATCAAAAATATTAAAGAAAAAAATGCATCTCTGCTGAACAGATACAAACTTTTATCTTTATTCCTTCCACAACACAGTATAGAAATTATTTACATGGTCCTCACATTGTAATAGGCATATAAGTAATCTGGAGATTATTTTAAGCTCATAGAAGGATGTTCTTCATATATGCAAATATTACACCTTTTTTATATGAGGCATGAGCATCATGGCCATGGGGTCCACAGAGGGTCCCACATGGACTCCATGGGACAGATGCCTGACAAGAGAAGCCAAGGCACAGGGTCTCACACTCCACTTCCCTCCACTGTTTCCAGCCATTCCTTTTCACTGACAAGTACAAGTACTCTGACTAATTTTGTCTACCTTGTACCCTCTCCTTCATGCTTGTAGCTTCTTGCACTTTGACTTGCCAGGACCCCAAAAGGATTCAGTGACATCAAAGACAATACCAGGCATTCGTTTACTCTTGGTTAACACGTACAAAATCATTTTATTTCAGAATTTGATTCCTAGAGTGAGAACTGCTATAGTTTGGACCTTGGGTGTCCTGCAAAGGGTCATATATTGAAGGTTTTGTCCCCAGAGTGGGGCTATTAAAAGGAGGTGTTTTTTTTTTTATGCCACTGGTATGTGCCAGTGAATGGAGCTGTCTTTTCTTATTTCCTGGCAAGGAGGGGTGGTTCCACTCCATAGGAGGAGTACCATGAACTCCTACCATGATGTGCTACATTATCACAAAACCAAAAGCAATAGAGCCAATCAATTATAGAATGACATCTCCAAAGCTGTGAACCAAAGCAAACCTTTCCTATGTAGAAAACTAACATGAGCATCCTAAGATAAAATCTGATTGCCCCACACTGTTTTTATGCCAAGATATGGGCTCCTTGTGGTGCAAATGCCCCACAATGTCCATGTACTCATTTCTTGAGGTAAAGGAGAAAAGATGGCAGAGCTGTGCCGCTGACACTGGTAGATGTGGGGAAGACTGCCCCTTCAGAGACACGTGGATATAGAAGGCTCTTGGGGAACATCATGTGTCACACACAGGAAAAAGAAAGGCACGGGTGAAGAATTACACATATAATACTGTCATGACATAGCAGAAAACAAATGATCATAGGCAACTCGGTGGCACTCTATTAAAAGAAGATAAATCAAGGTAAAAAGACTCCTTCGGAGTTTCCTGCTATGACTCATGTGAAGAAAGATGAAAAACAACACACTTGAACACTGGCGGTAACAATAATACAAGAAAGGAGTGAATGAGTTCCAAAGAAATTTCAGAGATAAAACTTATTATACTTCATGAAAAATTGGACATGACAAATAGAGAAGGCCAACAGGGCTCCAACCAAAGATTCTAGTTTGAGCAATAAGGGAAAAGATGTGTCATCAATTAAAATAGAAATGCAGAAGGAATGCTATGGACTGTCTTGCTCCTAAAACTCCTATGCTAATATCCCAACCACACTGTAATAATATAAAGAGATCCAAGCTTAGAGAAAACAATGAGACGTCCTGGAGGCCTCTGAGCCCTTTGAAATCCCAGCTTGTCATTTCCTTCCATGCTCTCTGTCACATGAAGATACAATGACAAGTCAGATGTCTACAAACCAGAAAAGTGCCACTCCAGAAAGTGACCAAGCTGAACAGATCTTGGCCTTTAAGCATCCACAAATGTGAGAGCTAATTGCGTGCTGTGTAAACCAATGTCTTCAGCACTGTTTTTCTAGAGTAGACTGAAGTGCATTGGAACTTTACAAAGAAATACGCCCAAAAAATGGATATGGAAGGAAAGAAGCTAAGTTCAAGTTACGCCGTGTTTAAAGTAGCTGCTGTATATGCAAGTACAGTAACCAATGGGTCGCTGGCCACACAAGACACTGCGGAAGGTCTGGCTTGTGACAATGTGGGAGAGACTAAATAAAAGCAGATCTCTGACTGGGGCTTTTCATTTGTTCATTGTCATATACGTATTTGTGCCTACATGCACAGCTCTAAGCAACTTTAGGAGAAGCAGTATTTCTTCTGTCTCTTGGCACAGGTCTGAAATAGTTCATGAGAGGAAAATAAACACATGAACTGTGTCACACAGACATGAAGACACCTGCTTTCCAAAAGGGAGGGAGGTTTGCTTTGCCTTGCTTCATTTTGTCGTTTGTTAGTGGAAGAATTGATGGGAAAGGCGGTGAGTGAGGGATATGGAGTCATTAGAAAGTAACAATAAGCAAGAGATTAATCAGTAAAGATTTGATCGATTGAAAGATTCACCATTTCAAATGAATTAAATGACCAGATTGCCTTGGGAAAAAAAATCATGATTTTTTTCTTCTTTTAATGCAAATCTGAGTAAGAGACAAAAATACATTTCTCAGAATTTGTCCATTGCACATGTAATATTGGTACATGTTAATTTAGATTAATAAATATTTTTTAAAAAGTCAGTAATGCCTTCCTAGAAGAAAACAAGTGATTATTATTTTTTCTCACACCAAATATTTATTCACACTAAAATACTTCCTGAGGCTCTGGGAAGGCACAGAAACACAAACCGGACTCAGATCCTGTCCTGAAGGAACTCACCCTCTGGAGGGTTCAAGAAGACACAGAACCAGATCCTTACAACAGAACCTGAAGGACAGAGTTCAAGGGTTAAATACAATTTCAAAAGAGGCTATGGTCTTGTTTTGTTTTGCTTTACTTTCTCTGTGCTGCTCAGCCAGTGGCTCACAGGGAAAGCAGTGGAAAAATCACACTTCTAAACTCGCAGCTGGAGCCATAACCACACCATGTAGCAATCACACGTGTCGCTCATTATAAGAGACACAGACAAAAAGGGTAAAAAGGACTCAGGGCACTGATGTGCTATTGAGTAGTGCGATTTGAACACAATCAGTGATCCCCCCCATTACATAAACTGCTGCATGCTTGGGGTCAAGAGGAAGAAGGGGAATAACGCTGAAGTCAGCTTCTGCAAAAATGAATACCAGCAAATGTTCATCACACAAGTAATCTGACAACACTTTCACTGATAACAGGTTCAATTTCTACTCAACCTCAAGAACTAAACTCTGAGTGCAGGTCTGAATACAAAAGAGCCTTTAAAAACCTACACAGGCTTCGTGTTTAGATAGCTCCTACTCAGAAAAATAGATAAGGACTCCTTTTCTGAAATGAATGTCCTGTAGATGGTGCATATTTTTTTCTTATTTTCATTGAATAGAAACTCTAAAGGTTACCTAAAACATTATATAAAGTTACTTTTTCAAAACTTAATAGATATAATCATTATTTTTTTTCTATTGCTGCCACATGGTGACTCAAAAAGGACATTTCTAAAGGAAATATAATTAAATACATTGGCAATGCAGGAAATTTAAGACTGAGTATTTTTGCAGTCATGCTAGCCAACGAGGCAACTGAACCTTTAGGAGCTCATCACAAATAGTTTGCTCTAGGGGCTGGGGAGATGGCTCAGTGGAATAAGTGCTTCCCTGGCAAGTACAAGGGCCTGAGTTCAATCCCCGGTTCCACAAAAAAAAAAAAAATAGTTTCCTCGAGTATCTTCTGGTGCACACATAATTACAGATATTGACTTCTACAAAAGATCTAAACATCACGTATTTGAATACTGAGTGATTGTGCTTTGGAAATCTGACATTTTATTGAGGAGATAAGAATCATAGTAATTACACACTTAAACTAATAGTATGCTTTAATTATTAAGGGAATATCAACTGCAAAAAGTGGAATCAGTTCATTTTCAATAACATCAATGTACTTCATAAATTGTATTGCTCATAATTTATTCAATCTGTTCATTCACTTAAAAAAACATATCATACCTGCCATGCATTGGAAAGCTTCCCTGTTTTTATTTTTTTATGAGAATATTTGTGGGAACATCATAATATTGTTTAGTTTTCATTTTTATTTAGGTTTTTCATATATTTTGAAATGGTATTATTATTATTATTATCTTTTCATTTCTTTAAAAATAAAAATTTCCCAAACTTTCATAAAACATTTCTTCCCGGGAGAACTTCGCAAAGCAGATGGTGTTTTGATTTCATCTAAAATGTACCGCAAAAGGTAGGGATTTGAAATCTGACTGGATCATGGGGGACACCATATTCCTCTGTGTAGTGAGCCCCTCATGGTCCTTGTCTTGGTCCAAGATTATATTTGTAATCCCAAACATAAGTTATCGGAATCCCACCAAGTTAATTCTATTCTACCACTTCCAGAGCAACCCATGATGAGAATAAAGATGTGAAAGCAAACTTATAATTACAGTGAGTCAAGGAGTCCTAAGTCCAGCCACAAAGATGGCTTTCTGGAACAAAGGTCTCCACCCATGGCTGAATCTGGGTTTTATTCAGTCATGAAGGCGGAGTGGTTTCAGGATGAAAAACAGAGAATTGCAGGAAGTAGGTAAGTTCGGTAAGCTCGGCTAGGTAGAAGGCCTGCATGTACCTCTGTCATATACAGTGAGAAGGATATGCAGAAATAGTAATTTGCATTATACTACTGAGATAGTATCTAATGTTTTGGGGTCTGGTGCTTTGGTTCTAATGTGTAATCTTTCAAGCTCCAGGCCTCTGTCTCAAAGCTTGATCTTAGCTGAAAAGTGTGGAACATTGGCTCTTTATCCTGTCTTGAACTAGCTCATATTAAAGAGCTGCAGGCATGGGTTATTAGGGAAACATGTATGCCTTTTACAAAGACTACCACCAGCACCTCAGCTAGACCAATATGCCCTGCTAAAGCCATTTGAAAAGGAAAAATCCTAGCCAGCTCTGTACATATCAATAAAAGGAAATATGGCCCAAAATGGAGACAATTGCTTTTCTTTCAGGGAGAGCTGCTCAGGTGGTCCAGCACATCTCCTAAGATTAAGCCACTGATGAATGAATAGCTGAATGTGCTGATAGAAGTTAGGGGCTCTAAAAAGAGTTGTGTCATTGGGGAATGAGTTGAAAGGCATATTCTTGCCCCTAACTCTCCTCACGCCTGGCCTTTCCTTTTCTTTCTGCTCTGGCTGCCACAAGATTCACAGCATTACTTTGCCACACACCTTTACCATGCAATTTCTGTCTTGGAGACTCCCAACCATGGACTGATACCTCTGAACCCATTAGCAGTCACAATCACCTCTTCTCCTCCAGCTTTGTGTCAGGTACTTTGCCCCCACAGCACAAAGGCTGCACAACACAGCTGGGGTAGCACTTAGCTTGGACACTGAATGACAAGTCTTCCCAGAAATATATGATAGAAACATTGTACATGCACTTGAAAGCACCATGCATTTGTCCTGTACCTCAGTTTTCATCTTTTCAATGAAACAAACTCTGAAACATAACAAAGGCATCAATTAGCAGTGAGTTTGCTATAAAACTGCATTACTGACAATATCATTCTCCAACTTCTCTGCGATGAGTAAAAATGATTGCAAACCATCATTTAAGGAATAGGATTCTTTTATTTATTTATTTTTCTTTCCCAGTTCTTTGAGATAAGGTGTTACTATGCAGGCCAGTCTGTCCTCCAACTCTGTGATCCCCCTACATCAGCCTCCTGAGTCCTGGGATTATAGGTGCACACCACACCTGGAAGCTAAGGATTAGGATTCTTAAACTGACTAATTAAACTATAAGTATCCCTGTAGTATTTAAAGTAACATTTGCAGAATTTTAACTTTGCTATTTTTGTGACACATTGAAAAGGTTTGAACTTTTTTTTATTTCCTGACACACATAATAAACAAAACTTGACAAGAGATGAGATAAATAAATGATGTGTTTTATAAGATGAACTCTCTCTCTGGGAAATGCTATTTTACATTCCACTAATGGTCTTCAGCAGCTGTTTGCTCACATTTGTGTCAAATTCACAACAAGATCGTAAGAATTTACTCATATTTAACATTATTCCTTAAAGATTAATATTCCAAAAATGAAAACAGCAATTATTCAGACCTGAGGAAATACAGGCAAGAGAGCAGTACTCAGGTAGGGGGTGATGATTCGCAGTTGCCAACTGGTGTGTGGTGAAGAAGACTAGCAGCCATCAGGAGCCCCTTAAACTCCAATAATAAAACAAAGAAATTGCTCCAAACCTCTGAAATCCAGAAGTATACAAGCAAGACATTTAATTGTAAAATGAAAACTTTCCAGCACAGCTTTATTTTGTTCAGAAATGTACTGGCAAGTTCATGGTAGTACGAGTAAGGCGAAGCAAGATAACGTCTATGATTGCAGTTAACTACAGAAAGCTTGGCTGAAATCAACAGCAAATGGCACTCTCGATGAATCTTTGATGGCTATGGCACATGATGCATTGCTGACAACACTAAGGCAAAAACAACCACCTCCCAGTTTAGTCATTGAAAGTAGCAGTCTGAGAATCAATATATGGCTGGGACAAAAGTTTCCCAACTATTGGTTATGAAGGAGTTTAGAATCCATTGGTCTGACTGTGTACCCGTTTGGATCCATCCCATGTCAGCCCACCATTTATGTCAGCCATTGCGTACCCATTTTAAGGTAAAGATACCTAACTAAATTCCTCAGTTAATATTTTCGGATGGAGAAAATATGCATAAGGAAGTTTTAAGTCACTATAATGAGACATTTATCATGCATCATATTGAATACACTTTTGAAAAATAATGACTACTTTAAAAAACAATGACTACCTTTTCATGGTTCCTCAAAATATTCTTTTTATGTAAATAAACTAGTTGCCATGGCTAAGTTATAAATCTAAGAGCACTTCATGTACAGAGATGAAATTATTGTGAGATCAATATGGTTTCCAGAAATTCTATTTCTTCCAATGCTTGGAACAAATGACTCACCAAAGTTACACTAAGTTTCTCAGCAGGAGGTGGGTGTTTCTTTACGGACAGAAGTCTGATGTGAAATGGATTGAGACAGACCGAGTGATGACAATTCCACTATTGAGGAAGACAAGGCTGTTTACCAATCTGCCATCATTTTGGAAGTCAGATACATCAAAGGCCATTATTTCTATACAATTTCTTGAATAACTGCACAGAGCACATCACTGAGATTTCAGTCAAATTGTTTGATTACTATAAAATGAACCAATTTACTGGGTTTATTGTCATGACTTTCTCCCTCATTGCTAAAAAGAAAAATAGGAATGTATGGTTTAATGGTTGCATAGTGCATATTATGACTGAACTGCTGGACAGATTATAGAAATAGCTGTTAATTTATGTGCCCAGTGTAGAATTTCATTCTTTTATTCTCTTGTTCATTTCTGTTATTTTTATTTGATTCCAACCCAGCAGCCACTGCCTGCATTTTTCATTTTCATGGTTCAAAAGAAGTCACACACAAACACTCTTAAGTGGGAGCAAGCATTTAGATGACGGGACAGATTTGCACCTGAACTTTATCAAGTCAGTGAATGGTTCTGCACGATTACAAAAGTCTTATGAAATTAACTTCCTTGCTTCATTCAGAGCCTAGACCAAACACTATGAAACAAAAATGAGTAATCCAACATGCTAAGGATGTTCTACCATATTCATTTTTGCCACTAAGTACATGCTCAAGCCATGCTACTGCCAGTGGAAAATGCCTCCTTTATTCATGAATCCATGTGCTACAAAACGATATTTTTCACAACAGGGACTTTTTTTTTCCATAACAGCCCTGCCTGCCCAATAAAAACATTGCTGGGCTCAGAAAATGTGAAAGAAGCTTTGGTATTTATTTTCTGACCGCACTACTCACCTTTTGATCCTGAAAGAGAGGACAGCTGTACACATAAACAGATCCTTTCATATAGACTGCAAGTCAGATAAATTTGAGGATTCAAAATCAAATAAAGTCTGCCTGACTCTTTATAACATCTGATCATCTAATTTTAAAGGCAGAATTCTGCATCCAATTTTATCAGCATTGGATATGTTCATTCTTTCTATTTAAGGAGATACATAGATATAATTAGGGAGTGCAAATAGGTATATATCACATAGCCTCTTTTAAACTGTGTTTATTCTCTTAAAAAGGTGCCATTATTATAGCTCATTGGACTAAGGGCTTGCTTAGGCTAGTGCAGGGGCCGGGGTTCGATCCCTGGCACCATGTACTGCACCAGTTCTGCCCCCAGACGTGATGAGCTTGTGACTGAGTCCAGGCATGGTGGCACACACCCATAATCCCAGTGCTCAGGAGGCTGAAAACAGGAAAGTCACTGAATTGGAGCTGTGTAGTGAGACCCTGCACAAAAAATTGATAAATAAATAAACTAAAAATAAAAAGTTGTTACTGTCTGTACTAACAGTACCTTTTTTCTCCACTTTGTTGTTGTCTCCTAGTACACCAAAATTTAATTTAATGGCAATTTAATCATGCCATTCTTACCTTTACATTATAATATTAAATGCAATTTAACATAGTATTTGAGTCTCAGGGCAGATATCACATAGGGGAATATTGAAATAACAGAGATGAATGGATTAGCACCAAGCAGACCTCAAGCATTCTGATTCCCTAGGTGGTGTCCTTGCACTTGTTTGCTACCATTCCATATTAAACATCTTGGGCTATGAGCCATAAAGAAGCTAATGGCGTGGACACCAGGCTGAGTCTGAACACGACACTCGTAACACGCAGCTAGCAAGCTAAGTACAACATCGTAATTATCTGTGAAGATCAGCACTCTTCACCCTGGCCTCCTTTCTTCTCCATTTTGCAACAAAACAAGGCCACAGTGTAGTCAAAAGGCCACACCCAGCTCTCCATTTGTCCCCAAAACTGAGTATAGCTCTTCACTTGTTGTTGAATTAGTGGAACCACCCCATAGTTACAGACCAGCCTACCCCAGGTTGCATGAAGAATCATACTCACTTGTCAAGTAGTCTGATCCTCTGTGGAAAACATCTGTGCCCCATCAGTCATCCTATTGGGCCATTTATTGTTGAGTCCCTGTGCCTGAACCCTGGGCTGCTGAGAACTGAGGTGCATGCATCAGATGCCAACACTGTCAGTTACTGGTTTAAGTGCAGCAAAACACATTTAATCTCTATAAAAATAACTATGTGATACCCCGATATCTTTATAAAATTATTAAGTATTAAGTGCTAATCCTGGCTAAAAATTTTTTGTTTTATAATATGCCTTTTTAGGACATATCAGTGAAACATTTGATGTTGTCCATATATAAGGCATCTCAAATGTTTTAATGAAATCTATCTTAAAAATACTCTGTCATCATCTTCACAGAATCCGTAGATTAGAACCTCTGATTAACAAAACAAAAAAGGAAGTTTTAAAGACTTGGAGGAGATGTTAATGTTAATTAAATCTCTTTTATCTGGATTGATTAGTGTAATTCATTATTCACTAGTCTTCTGGACAGATGTGTTAAATTACAGTTGATACAGAACACTTCTGATAATTTATTTGATCACATTACTTCAGGCTTAAACATATTCACAGTTGAAATTAAGAGATAGCACACAGATTTCTGAAGTATTTTCCCTGATCAAATATATATATAAAATCAAGCCTAAATGGTTTTGATTGTCTTAGTTTGGGTGAATTTCTGGTAATTATCTTTTTTAATTATTTCCATTTGAGAAGTACTACTTTGTAGTTTGTAAAAATTGGAACATGACAGCCCTTGAAACCAAACAGCTCACTTTAGATAATCCATAGACACATTTTATTAAGAGGGACATTTACTAAATTTTACTTAAAATCAAAATTAAGATTTTAAAAGTTTAAAATATATGCAATAAAACCAGGAGCAAATTACAGTGGTGATGTTGATTTGCTATCAGTAAAAGAAATTTTCCAACAGTTACTATTTTTTCAACTTAAATTATATAAGTGTTCTCACCACAAAAAATGCTAAGTATATGATGTAATTCATTGATTAGGCATATTTAAACATTCCACAACATGTACATACTTTACCTGATCATATTTTATATGAAAATACATGTTAGATGCTAATTTAAAGAATGTTAAAAGATAACTTTTGAAAAGAAACTTTTAACGTATTTTGAAATAGTCCTTTAAATCTAACCTTTTACAAACTGTGCAAGTGAATCAAACATATGGATATCATTTCCCCTGTCAGACACATGAGTTCGAAAGTTAAAGGCAATGTCATTAGCAAAATGTGTTTCAGCCTTGATTACACCTCCTAATATCTAAAAAAAATAGTTTGATGTGTTTTATAAATGCAATATGTGCCACATTCCTAATTATTACTCAACTCCACGTCGCCTCTCTCATATCTCGTGAGTATGTGGACGTGATGATAACGTTCTTTGAGATGAAAAGACAGCGCACTCTGTAACATATGAATCACACTGCCTTTCATAATAATGAGAAAAGAGTGTGGAGAGCTGCTGGCCAGGCTCCTGGGAGGGACAGACACTAGCAAGGAGGCGTCCAGAAGGCTCTGCTTCCCCAAGAGCCAACCTTCCACCTACGGGGTACACAGAGATTACTATGACGTTGCCTCACTTCGGACTACAGTGGTCCTTTGGAGTCATCCTTACACTTGGGTTTGTGGTTTTTAATTGCCTAGACATTATCCTTAAGCTATGGTTAAAGTTCTCATTTGGCACTTCTGTATCACTAGACACTCAGAAGTAACATCAGGGAGGAAGAATCAGGTAAAAAGAAAGATGGAGGAAAGGAGGAAGGAAAACGGGGAGAAAAAGAGGAGGGAGAAGGAGCATGAGAAAGAATAACGGTAATGAGAAAATGAGGAGACAGAGGAAGGAGGAAAGAAAGGAAGGGACGGAGGTAAAGTGTGCACAGTTCCTGCCCAAACACTCAGAAGCCCAAGAAGGAAGGCCAACTTCCCGTCCTCTCCCCTCACGGCCAAAGGTGGCACGAACTCTCCACACGTCTTCCCTGGAACGGACTAACAGCCAGAACTCTTGTCAATAAGCTCCTCAGGATGCCGAACCTTTTCACTTTGACAGTGTACGAATTAGCCAAACACAAGCTGTACATGAGCACTTATCTCACAGGTGAACCCAATCTTCTTCAAACTGGGAGGAAATTAAAACTGGTAAAAGCTGTCTTTGAATCATGACCAGCAGCAGAAGACAAAGGCCATGAGGTGTCAACGCCTTCAGAGTGCCGTTCCAACTTGGTGACAGGTCACTTGAGATTGCCGCTCTGAATTCTTGGGCGCTCATACACCATGACTTTGGGGCATAAGATTTTTGGGTCAGACCCAATTCATCAGAAATGAGAAAACATTTCCTTGTTCAGTTTTCCCTTCACCTTCTTCTCTATCCTGATGGACAACTTCCACTATCTCCACTATTCCTTTTCTTAAATGCTTATTATTTGTATTTGTCATACAGTTTTAATTTTATGTATCATACATTTACACTAATAATTACTACAAAAGGTGAAATATCTAAATTTCGGCAATTCTTGAAAATGTTCTCAAGTACAGCAATGTGTTCCTGTAATTTTTACACTGTTTTCCATTGTCTACAGGAAATCTTCTTAAATTTTGATAATTGTTTTAACTACAGATTTAAGAGCTACCACTATTGTTCCTTCTGGCTATATATCAAACACACACACACACACACCATATATATATATATATATGATACATAGATATAGATAGATAGATAGATAGATAGATAGATAGATAGATAGATAGATAGATAGATAGATAGACAGACAGGTATTCATGCACATTCATACACATTTATCTTATGGAAAATAATTCCACAATGTTAGATGGTGAGAAAGTCATAGAAATTAAATTTCTGCAAATGGAATAAAATATATTAAACAACCAGAGCCATGATTTATGGTCAGGAGTCTAACTCGGACTGCATTGTGCAAAAGCGACATCGCTTAGCTGAAACAATTGTTTTCTACCACAAATATTAGCAATAAAGTGTGGTAGCATGGGTTTTGACTTCTTTTCCCTGTTCAGAAAGGAGTATCTGTGTATTTGTTTCCATCTATACATAACTGAGTAGAAAGTTATCCATTAAAAATATTAAAGTAAATAAACTAAGCCGGGCGTGGTGGCGCATGCCTGTAATCCCAGCACTCGGGAGGCTGAGGCAGGAGGATTGTTGTGAGTTCGAGACCAGCCTGAGCTACAAAGTGAGCTTAAGGCCAGCCTGAACTGAATAGTGAGACCCTGTCTCAAAAAGACAAAAAAAAAATAAAATAAAAAATAAAAAAAAATAAAGTAAATAAACTAAGAATAAGAACAATTCTCAGGGTTGGCAAAATAGCTCAGTGGATTAACGTACCTGCAAACAGGTGCAGGAGCTGGGGTTTGGATCCTAAGGCCTGCTCTGCCACCCCCACCCCTGGGGCACACTGTGACGGCAATTGAGACTGAGTGTGGTGGCGCGCGCCCATAATCCCAGCATTTGGGAGGCTGTAAACAGGCTGAATACTAGGAGTCCAGTCTATTAGGGAGACCCTAGACAGCCTGTAGACCCTTCCCTAAAACATAGAATAAATAAATAAATAAATAAACAAAAAATTCTCTATACGTTTTCACAATATTAAAATTCTTTACAATACTATACATTATTCCAGGGATGAAGACAAATAGTTCCCGTGATCATTGACCTGAACTCACTGGCCTTGAATGGCTCTCGCTCTCGCTCTCGCTCTCACTCTCCTCCCTCTCCTTTAATCCTGGTGGCTCTCTTTCTTTTCATTTTTAAAATTTTTTAACATATAAAAATACATACATTAAAGTTTTTTCATAGCAAGTATAACTGATTAACAGTTATTTATATATTATCTATATTTATCATCAAATCTGTTGCTCAGATTAACAGATATAGTTATGCAAGATGGTTCATATAATTGAATATTACCACATGCTTTCAAGAAGTCTTAAATTTCTTTTCTGGTCTCTTGTTTTCTTTTATCACCTTTTTTAAACAAACATTTACTTTAAAGAGAGTATAGCAATAATCAATAAGATATTAGAAACTGTACACATTTAGAGACCAAAATGACAGATATTTCAAGCGTGATTTTAGTATTACTCCTTGCTGTCCTCAATTGTTGCTTAGTTCCCAAATATCAACATATAGACTTAATCAGGGTGAGAACTCTACACATTAACTGCTACTTTCAATAATCTGATTGAAATTCTTAACACCATTGCTTTATCCATCCTATTTACATAAATGTTTGATTTTACCCCTGCCATATTTCCAACTTTTGCCCTTTCTGTTGTTTAATCCTTACGTTCTCTCTTTCTATTTAACTGTGCTATACCTTTCAATTTTTATCTCTTCTTTTCAGTTCTTACACTGGGGAGAGAATATGATATTTACACATGTGTGTCTGGTTTATTTCACTTATAACTTCCAGTTGCATTGACTTACCTATGAAGACTTCAAATTTGTTTTTCTTCAGCTGAGTAAAACTCCATTATATAAAACACCACATTGTTTTCAACCAAGAGAGTGAAAAGACAGCCCACAAATTTGGAAAAAAATCTTAACTAATAAGCACTCAGATGAAAGTCTTCCATCTAGAATTTATAAAGAATTAAACAACATTAAGTCCCCAAAATTTAAAGACTCAATCCAAAAATGGGCATCTGAGATGAACACACAGTTCTTAGAGAGAGGCACACAAGAGGAAAATAAATACATGAAAAAATGCTCCACATCACTAGCCATCTGTGAAATGCAAATTAAAACAACAGCAAGATGCCATCTCACCCCAGTAAGAAGGGCTATCATAAAGAAATCAATGTACAACAAATGTTGGTGAGTTTGCGAGGAAAAGGAACCCTTCTCCTCTGCTGGTGGGAATGTAGACTGGTGCAGCCATTATGGAAATTAGTGTGGAGACTCCTCAAAAAACTAGGACTTGAAATCTCATTTAAATCCAGCTATCCCATTTCTGGGAATTCTCCCAAAAAACAAAGAAAAGAAAAGAAAACATCATATCATAGTGATATATGTGAGCCTGTTTATAACAGCACAATTTGTGATAGCCAAACCATGGAAACAACCACAATGTCCTTTTCTTTACTTAAAGGGGCCTTTACTCCTTCTGTTTTTCTCTTGCCCAGTGTCATCCCATGAGCCGGGACAGTCTCATTTTCCTTCTTCTTCTTCTTCTTCTTCTTCTTCTTCTTCTTCTTCTTCTTCTTCTTCTTCTTCTTCTTCTTCTTCTTCTTCTTCTTCTTCTTCTTCTTCTTCTTTTTTTGTGGAATCAGGATTTGAACTCAGGCCCTTTTGCTTGCCTGGGAAGTGCTTATTCCACTGATCCATCTCCCCAGGCCTCCTTTTCCTTCTTAATTAATTCCAACTTCAACCCTTAGTTACTTTGCGAAGAAGGCTTTCCCTCATATTCTGACTCTGTTATCCTCTACGTCCTTGGGGAAGCCTTATTACTGTTTACAGTTATGCATTATGTTTGTTATAAGTTTCTTTCTCTAAGCCACAATCTCTACTAGGTTCTGTGTTGCTCAGGACGATGTCTCTGCTAGCTGGCACATCGGAGGCACTTGCTAATTATTTGCCAAATGAGTGACAGGAATGGCCTTGCCATATCCTAAAATAGGGCTGTGATTAATGTGTTTGTTACATGGCTCCTATACACATCCAATGTTATCATATTGCTATGCAATGCTCTACAAAATGGCTTCAAAAAAAAAAAGTCTGACAAATATAGGAAATAGTCCATATCAAAGAGCATCTCTATTATAGAAATTAGTACAAGTGAATAAAGAGACTATCAAATGACTATAGTGCTCAGACTACAGAATTTCATCTGTTGAGACACTTGTGCTCATTAATCCTGATAAAAACTATTAAATATTCTCTGTTGCTCAGACAAAGCAACTAACTACTGGTATAAATCTTCATAAGCTTCTAAAAGGACTTAAAGGACATAATAAAGCCTATTTGTAAGACATACACATGATTTGAGGCTGCCTCAGTTTGGGTGTCCAATTAAAATTATTGCTAACTGCACTGCGGCTGTGCCCTAAGGGATTTTCCTCTGGTGCTCCAGCTCAGTGGTCCTGCTATTTTCTTCTGTTGTAGAAATATATCCTTTCAAACCTAAAGTCAGACTCCCTTGCCGACAAAAGCAGAAAAGTACATGCATTAATCTGCCATTTGCAAGAAGCTAAAGTTCATTATTACAAATGTGCAAACAAATCTAGCAAAGAAGCTAACAATATTCAATATATAAAAAGTTATCCTCAGAGAATATGTGTGTTAATGCATAGCTGCCAACTGTTGATTGCCCTTTTCTTAGATCATCTACTTTGTACCAAAAAGAATCTGAAATTGTGGGTGGGCTTTCTGCAACCTATTTGCAGAGTTATGTACTTCCTCCAATTTGCTTATGGGCTTTAATAACACTGACTCAATATTAATCAGATAAAATGAAACATCAGGCAATGAATAAACATAATGACAGCATACATATTTATCCAAATAAATAACACATATGAGCAATCAAGTTAAGTATATTCTAAAATTTTGTATGATAACCTACTAATCTCTATTCCATTGTCAGGTAACAAAAAAGAAAAACACAAATGTAACTTTTTATATTCGTTAAACTTTTTCTCTCCATTGGCTTTTTAGTGTTTTCCTCCATTCTTTGCAAATTTTGAAAAGGAAACTCCATCATTCCACACCAACCCACCATCCATGGAGACCACTTCAACCCCCAGTGTGTAGGGGCTCCAACCAGCTGGTCATTCTTGGAATTGAACATTTACTAAGAACTTTCTGTAGCTAAGTTGCTATGTAAAGTACCTGAGTCTTTAAATCAAGTTCATGATAAGTTAAGAATCCAGATATTCCTTTATTTAGCAAAAATTAATCCCTATTTGGCATGTTTTTATAATTAGGTACACTGCCCAGAGAGAAAATTGGCAGAAAGTATTTCAGATTTTTCCCACAGTACTTCATCAGATGAAGTGGGTGTGCAGGTGGGGGAATCAGACCCAGGAGAGGAAGCAGCTCCTTATTGGCTTATGACATCCAATCACTGTCTCCACAGAGCCTAACAGTCTCAGGGCAACATCAGAATATGGGCCCAGAAGATAGATGTGTTCAGCCACAAAACTGGCCCAAAACGATTCTGATGGTTTCCCCTTTGTTATAAACCCTCTCTGCACATAGAGGACAATTGTAACAGAAAAGTCACTGGCTTTGTCTTAGGGCACCAGGAAAAGAGATGGCCTTAGGTATTTTTATTTTGCTTTCTACAAAAATACTCTACTTTCTGAAAACCCTATGAATAACAGTATGGATTCTATTGTACACTGATCCTATTAAAATGCACATCTTGAACACTTATGTTTGCAGGCTACAAAAAGTTCTTAGTAAATGTTCAATTCCAAGAAAAAAATGTATAATTCAAAAATGTGATTTCTTATTAATTCTGCTTTACTGAGGTCGGTTATATTAGCACACATATAAAAATATTAAAATGTAAGGCTAAATAGGCCATATATACCTCATCTTTCTACATTTCCATTAGTGTCAAGAGATAAACTCAGAATAAATGTAATAAAATGTTCATCATTTTTGTCTGTGTACTGAATATTAAAATTTTCCTACTCAGTGATTTCAAAACAGTCACATATTGCAGCTTTATTCATTTAAAGTGCCTCTTAAGAAAGTAACCTCAGGAATTAATATATTTGGTATTCCTTTAATACTAGCTTATTATAGCTAGTTATTTGGGCTTATTCTTCATATAATTTAATGATGTCTTTGATCAGAAAAGAGAATGCATTCTGCTTTCAAAACTATAATCTGTTCTCCAGATAAGCACTACTCTAGCTTTGATATTCTGTCTTCTTTCCACCATCAGAAGAGATAATGTGCGGTGGCAGATTTGGAAGGCCAAACCCTGGTGCACATCTCAGTCTCACCACTTGCCAGCTGTAGAACTTTGGCCTTTCTGGATCTCCTTGTTAAAATGAATGTACTAACCTTTAGCTTGGAGCGTTTGCTCAGCCACAGCCAGGACCCTCTGCAGGCATTCCTTCACAGGCCACGCCTGGCTTTGCCATAAAAGCTGTGCCACACCATGCTAGGCACTCAGGAGGGGAAAGCATCACACTTCAGCAGGTTCTTACTTTATATCTATCTTGTTTACAGATGCACACCTTGCAATCAAAGCCTCTTCGTCCAAGTGATTGTAAGAGAAAAAAAATGGTGGAAGAAAACCTGAATAGCAGGTAATGTTAGGCATCCGCATTCTTTCCTTTGTTTACTTCCTGTCTTTCTAGACAGCCTCAGATCCCTGTTGGCTGGTTATGTATTTTCTTTTCTTTGTTTCTTTTTGGCCTTGGATAAATGTGGTAGGTAAAAATCAATGGGAAGGAAGAGATTACCAAATGCATACTAAGAGTGACATTCTTGCCAATCTATGTTCAAGGAATTAACACAGGTCTATACCTATTCTTGGGCTCAGGAACAGACATTCTTTCTATTTCCCACAAAAACTTTCTCGTGCTCCATCTATGTGTCAGCCTGAGGACTCTGGGATGACAAGAATAATGTGAAGCAACCTCACCTCACACACAAGGGTTAAGAGAAAAAAAATTGTGGTGGGGACACACAGGCCATAGGCAGGTGCTGTCTCCAAAGACCTGGCACTGCCTCCATAGGGGTCTCCAGGACTTCTCCAACAATTTGAGTGTGTCTATTAAAGGGAAATATGTGCGGGCCACAAGCAAACCAAACAACGCACCTCAGAGTCTGCGACAGAACTGTTCAGGGACAAGTCTCAAAACACTGGATTTAAGTAAGCACAATTTCCACCATAGTTCCATTATCTTAATCACTAAAGAACTTAGAGGGTTGGTCTTTTATGTCTCCCTCTACATGAAGAAATTACATAATACTGATTTAAAAAATAAAAATAAGGAAAAGAAACCAAGCATAATGGCGCATGCCTATAGAGGCAGCATTCTGGGAGGCTGAGGCAGGAATTCTGCATGTTTAAGCTCATCTTAGAAAATTTAGGATTCAGTGAGACCCTTCTCAAAATGTTTCCAGAAAGCCTGAGGATATAGCTCAGTGTGAGTTCCAGGGTTCAGCATCCAGTGGCACCAAGCATAATTGTTTAAATTTTAAAAATAAGGCGGAGGGATGTGCTGCTGCATTCCCGGCCTTGTCATGACACTTACAGCCCTGCATTCCCTGCCATGACACTAAAATTGCAATAGTTTTCTAATTCTTTAAAAGCATCTCTTAAATTACATACATTGAGTAACCAGAAACAGACAGTGGGTGCCAGTTGAAAAGATGGTTCTGTAGTCAAGAAAATTTAGGGAAAATTGGAAACCAGCTCAGAGTGAGTATGTTTTGGCAAGTCCTGACCCATCCATCCTGTGTAGATGGTCACAGGGACTCTACTGCCTTTCGGGGCAGATCTCTGGACATGTATTCATAACTGCCTTACACAATATACTGAGGTTTGCTGCCCAGCACAAATAGTTCTGAAGACAAGAGGCTCTAGAATTTTCACGACACCTGGGAATTTGACCAAAATCCAAATCCTCTGCCCTGCCCAGGGATCCTGGGTGTGTCTAAGAAGGGAGGACGCACGAGGTTCAGAGCCATTCATCCTCTAGTGTGACTTATTCTCTCAAGAAATGAAAAAATGCTTCCTACCATCACTCTAGAAAGGGTTTTTCCTATTAAACCTGTCCTTTACTAATAGGCAGCTTTAAAAAAAAAAAGTCAGATTTCTCCTTTCACTTTCTAAATCCATTTTGACTTAGAAAATACTTTCTCCTTTACAAATTATATAAAATACTCATATTGACTTTTATTATTTGACACTTTACTTTTAGCCAGGCAAAATCTATAATGTTACTTAATGAAAATTAGCACTGAACCCGATTCCTTTTTTATCTAAGAATGACCATAGTATTTTTATCAATTGATCCAGATTCCATGGGGATCTGACAGAACCAAAACCCAAACTATCAGCTAATGTATCAAAATACGATTTTTAACATCATCTTTTTATGAGGTGTGCCAACTAGTGAAAATCAGAGTAGATAAGAGAAAGCCAGCACCAAGGCTTTGACAGAGATGGGAGAAGTTATTATTTAACAGGCACAGGGCTTCTGTTTCACAAGATGAAAAAGAACCACAGATGCACTGCCCAAGAACATGCAGACAGGTAGCATCCCAGGACTGTGCTGCTAAGAAAGGCTGTGGTGGTGAGCTGCTTGTTCTTGGTGGATTCTGTTCTGATATTTTCACTTGTGCTTTTACAGAAAAGCCTTCTGTATGCCAGGAAAGCACTCTGTCCCTGAGCTTTATCTTCATCCTCGACATCATATATTTGTTACCACAATTTTTAAAATATCCTTTCAAGTGATCCTTGGAAAATACAGCATTGTCATGCTTTCTGCCAGTGATTAGATATTTTTGTGCTGTTTCTCTTTGCAGTGTGCATTGTCGAATGTAAGGTCCTCAGTCAAATTCTTTGCAAAATAAACAGTAAAGTCAATAACAGAAATATAAGGTTGAACAGCAAGTTATTACTGTTGGAGGCAAACATCTTTCTAATATTAATATAATCTACACAGCAACTACAGAATTGAGGAAAATATACACTTATTTTCATTAGACATAATATGCAAGATCAAAAAATAAAGAATATGATTAAAAAGTGAAGGGTGAAGTACTGGGGGATGACGCTCTAGTTTTATGTTAAGAAAACAAGCACATGGAAATCCACAATTTGAATAAAACAAACATTTCCCTATCATTTATTGCACAAGTTTCTATTGAGTTTTTGGTACTGAGCTAATCTAGAATGAATAGTAGGAAATCAAAGACAAAAAAAGTTAAAATTCCTGCCTGTATAGCACATTGAACATACATTTACCAAAATAAGTTCATACTCAGTTGAACAATTACTTTTTAAAGTCCAAGGAAACAATCATCAAACTAAAGGAGGAAAAACAATTAGACTGTAATCTGTCATAATACACTACAGCATACCTAAAGCTCGTGTTCGAGACTCTAAAAATCTCTGAAAATCTCAAGCTCAACTTGATATCTGGATTTGAGGAATTGGGTTGTAATAAAGACACCCTGGTTTAGTCTGATCAGACAAGATTTTTGAGACGTACAAGCATTTACTCTAAGCTTTTAATGCCTCCTGTATAATCTCCCATTTCTCTACCAACGTTCATCATTTCTAGATATGTAGTGCCTGGCAGTGTCTAAAGCACTTTCTTGGACAATATTTCCCTTAATCTTTACGACTCCTAATTAGGTTGGCAGTTATTATCTTCATCATTTCATAGATGAGATTCTGCGATGGAGGGAGATTAAATGATGGGGTGAGGGTCACCAGCTCAGCACCTGCAAAGTCAGCGCAAAAACCCAGGTTTTCATTTCCTGTGCTATTATTTGTGGATTCCTTCACCCTCAGGAAAATTAGTAGGCAACCTTTGTAAACCATCATAATTAAACTAATAATTAACAAAAATTATGCACTTAGGAGTTGGTCATGGGCTACAGGAAATGTAACAGGGAGCAAATATGAGAAAAACTTATCTCCTGAAGGTTTTTTTCTTTCCCACTCCTAAGTCAAATACCAACTCCACTTTTGTTTTACGAATATTTTGGGAGAGTTGATCATAATCTGTACTGATTTATTTAAGAAATGTTGAAATGGAAGGTGTTATTTTTGTGAGGTGGATTACTAAAAAACATCTTTGCAAGTCAGCTAAGAAGCTCAGAGGACAACAGATACTCTTGAAAGACAGAGGAGCCACACAGCTAAGAAGCTGTGGCGTGGGCATGGTGCAGACAGGGAGGCTGTTGCAAGTCTCTGTCTCCCTCATCCCATAGGCTGTACCCCAAAAAAGAAAAATGCTGACAATAAACCACCCCATGATGGCTCCACAGACAATCTGCTGTCCTGAGTTCCAGAAGCAGCTCAACCCATTCCAACCTGACTCCTTAGAGCCATACCATCTGGGCATTTCTGCAGTCAGGAGGACTACAGCCTTTCTGCCAACCAGTCCATAGGATTCTCTCTCTGTCTCTCTGTGTCTGTCTGTCTTTCTGTCTCTGTCTTTGCCACTCTCTGTCTGTCTGTCTGTCTGCCTGCCTGTCCATCCATCTGTCTGTCTGTCTGTCTGTCTGTCTGTCTGTCTCTCTCTCTCTCTCTCTCTCTCTCTCTCTCACACACACACACACACACATACACACACACACCCTCTCTAGACCCAAAGTTCTGAAGTGAAAGGATGCTGGTAAAAAGGCAGATCCCTCAACTGTTTCTTGCATTGTGTACTTCTGATCAAAGTCCTATAAAAAGCAAGGGCTCCAGTTAGTCATTTCACTTTCTCAGCACATGAAAAAGAGAAAACCTCATTGCAGATTTCTGTCCTCAGTACAAAGAATCATGTTCACTTATGTGCTCATCCTCCTGTGATGTGATTGGAACTCCAAAATATCCCTTGACCCTTGTTTTATTAAAAGTAACTGTTCATCCTTTGGTGACTGCATATACATTGAAATAATAATTTTCCTATTATGGCATGAAATGTATTTTCCTTCCCAATTTGCATGTGAAGGTCTCAAGCCCCCTTACCTGAAAATGTGACTTCATTTACATATAGCACTTTAAATGGATAATTAAAGGCCAGGAGATAGCTCAGTGGCATTAATGCTTGCTTAGCAAATGTACAGTTCTGAGTTCAATTCCAAGTACCAGAAAAAAATAATAATAAAGGAATAATTAGTAGAAAATGAGGATAGGAGGGTAGGTTCTGATCCAGTTCAACCTGTGTTCTTATATGAGGGATAGTCCTGAAGACATTGAGTATGCAGAAGAAAGACCTCAGGAGACACCGTACAGGCACCCATCCTCCAGCCAATGGAAATTCCAGCCTCCCCAGACGCATGTGTCTATAGCTGAGTAAAAACGCAGTTAAGTTGCTCACAGCAGCAAGCCTGTGGAATTCTGTCACGGCAGCGCTGGAGAGCTAGTACACTGCCCGAACACTGTGCTCCCAACTCCGCCAGGACTGAGTTCCCCCCGTGCAGCCCAACACAGCATTCTAAAGAACAAATTTTTCTTCTCATTTCCATCTTCATAAAACTATGTCATGCTTAAAACAAAAGAATCTTTTCATATATGTTGCACATGTGCAAGAACAAGGACCGATGACAGCAGAAACGATTTCATGTACCCAATTAAGGTCTTAAATGAACCATTTTTAGAAAAATAACCATTAAGAATTTTAAAGCAGTCTTCCTCCAATAAGATGAAAAGAGTCTCCCTACGCTGCAGCATCTGTTCACAACATGTCAGAGTTGGCAGATAGGTTGGGCTATAATCAGAACCGGCTTTTGATTTGGAAGCCGAATGTGCAATATTCCCCAATATTTTGCCTGATTAAGTGTTTAAACTTAGTAAGCTTCAATACACAATCAAAATGTGTGAATATGCCATCTGAAGATTAAATCTGTCTAACCCCAAATCCTTACTAATTCTCTATACCACAATATTATTGTTTTAGACTATCAGGTAGTTGTAGCTAAGGTCATGTAATTTTGATTTGATATTGACATGTAAAGGCACAGGAAGTTATTATAACAGAGGAACTAGAATTAGTAGCATTATTGATGTTCATTTCCATTATTGTTTAGTTAGAACATTTTAAAGTAGTGAATTTTTTTTTATTTTTTAGAGACAGTTCACACACTAAAATTACTATAAAATCATAAAAAATCTACTCTGTAAGAAATTAACAGTAAAGGGTAAACTAAGTTGAAATACATGAAGTCAGGTTCTATATACAATGGTTTTTCAGTTGAAAATAATTTTCTTTTGTGGTAATATTTTATGTCAAAGTTCTACCAAAATATTTAGCTGGTTGAAATCACCCAAGAGACAGAGCTGAATAAATAAAATATATTAACACTTGACATATTTTACAGTGAAATCTTCACAAGGTTATGAATCATGTGATGTGTCCAAATTCATTCATTATTACATAAAATTCAATATATGTGTTATAAAGTATTATTTTTGTACTTACTTTGAAAGAATACTTAAGGGAACAAGAAATCATTACTAGTATTTTCAGAATGGATTTATTATGTTCCTACGATGACACATAAGTCATTTGTTTATGTGTCACTGTTCACCAAAACGGGTACCTGAGGAACTCCCTAATACAATGTCCTAAATATAGTTTATGTGCAACAGACAAATGGTTCAATGAAAGAAGAAATGTCTAGGGTGCATGTTTTATGACTCCCTTTTAAGGTTCGAGATTTCTTACACAGAACCTATGTGAAGGCTGCTTAATTCATTGCTCTTGAAAATGATGAAATCAACATTGATCTTACAGTGGAATATTCTGAACAAATATGTACAATGCTAAACTACATTGAATTGCTATGAAAATGTTGATATTTCATATGGAAATTTTTTTTCTAATTTTTAGGAAACCTGGGTAGTGAAGGATTATATGATTCCACTGTCACATAGGAAAAATTGCTGATAGATTATGTCTTGTGCTTCTAAAAATAATCCCTTTTAACCTACCTTTCTGTTTACCTAGATATGATTCAGAATATATTTTTGCAAATAAAATTTGGAAAATATATTCTTAGATTTCAGAGAGAACTCAAAGATTTTTTTCCCTAGACCTAAGGAGATAATTTGCCATTCTAGGCTAAAGTTTATTTACATTTGGTTTTGGAAATTACATTTCTAGTCATAGCTTTTGTTGAGAAGTAGGTAAATTATTCTGCTTTATTCCATAACCACTGCCTAAATTTGCTTTGCCCTCAATTTTTGTGAGAATCTTCTAGCCTACCACCTGGCATTTTATGGATAATCAGGTAAGAACTTCTCCAAAGTCTAATACAGAGAAGTATAATTCTGTTCCGGTAGGGCATTAACATAAATAGTCCTAAACTGCTGATATATACCATGGAAATAAAGTTGGAAAGGTCAGTGGGTAGGCACCGGCAGGATGAAGCTGAATTGTGCAGTCCACTGTCTGTTTAGAGATTCTCAGCTGTTGCCAGTGATAAAATAGATGAATATTTATAACCTCATTTACTGAATCATTCACAGACATTATATCCAAATGAGACTAGAACAAATTGTTGGAACTACACTTTGATATCTTACATGAATTATTTCTGAATCCTCACAACCTGGATTGTTATAGTTCAGCAAAACATGTTTTGCAAAAAGCTGATAAAAACTATGACTTCATTCTACTCACAGTATTCAAACACACACACACACACACACACACAAATAAAGAGAGAAAGAGAATGAATTACCTCATTCTTGAAAATTTTCACTGATCAAAATTCCCATTTGTTCTTCTGTAGTTCTTTAAATGAAAAACTTCAGAAATTACTTCTCTAATGAAATATTGCTAAAATTTTAGAAAGCAACTTAGAAAATAAAATAAATTCATGCCTCATAATTAAATCCCAAGCCAGTTTTAGTCTTGTTTATCTTATTCATTTGTTAAATGCATCATCTAGAGACAACGTGCTTGTTCTCAAAGCTAAATCATTAAAATAACTGCCAAACTATAATTATATCACTCAAACTAGTCACATTGCAGAATTTGAAATAAGATGCCTCCTAGGGACCTAGTCTGCACAATCCAATTCATCCCCGTACGTGAAGAGGTAATATCGTAATATATAAACCTGTAGTTTATATATCACCACTAAAAACTTTTAATTATATCTTGCTAACCAGTTAATGCCTAGAGTCTCATCAGTGTGGCACAGAACAAGTCATTCCAGAACTTCCAATATTTAAAATGAACATCATATGCTATTTGTCATGAAGACAGCAAGCAACTAAAGGTCTGAACTCTGGTCTTTAATGACAGCCAGCAGGTTCCAGTTCTTATACCTGACAAACAACTATTGGTCCACCAAGGCCAGTTATTGGCCCCTTTTAAAAATACCATTTCAAGATATCATTTCAAGTATTCAAAATATTTATATTCTCATTATTTTTTCCAAATAACATGACCTCCTATGCAAAGTTAACCAAGGTATGTGTGAAAATAGAGCTGTATTGTGGACTCAAATGATTTCAGAGATGCCTTGGGCGTTAGAGAGCATATTCTGTAGATGCCTGGATCATCATGAGGGAGCCCAACACAGCCTCCAACATCTCATCCTGGTCCCTCCACCCTGGGGCTGCCTCCCTGTTCTGTTCCCAGAGGCCATGAAGTAACACCCATTGTTTTCCCACAGCATTCATTGAGATGATTCTGCCCTGTACCTAGCCAGCCAGGGACTGAAGTCTCTGAAACCTTGAGCCAAAAAAACCTCTCCTCTCTTAAACTGCAGCAGTCATGAATTTTAGCCAGCAACCAAAAACCCAAACAATACAATACTGAGCAAATATGATCCGCAGACTTTCTCAAGGAAAAAAATGCCTAAAATAAATATGTAAGCCTGTTATCTATTGTTTATAGCTAAGTGTGCCCCCTAGGCCTCATGCAAACATGGGGTGGCTTCTAGACTTTGCCATTGATTGTTGTGGGTGTAGGTCCTGCACCTGCCCTGTGGCAGGTGATCTGCATCACAATGTGAGGAGAGGCAGGAGGCTAGCAAGCTGCTTCAGCAGCTGCTCCTCCCTTTGCTCTTTCCTTTTTGCTCTTTGCCACCACCATGAATGGCTGCTCTGTGCCATGTGCCACTCTGCCTTAGATCTAGAAAACTCTGGACTGAAACCTCTACTAACTGTGAGCCAAGTAAACCTTTCATTCCTTAATTTCGGGTACTGAGCATTTTGTCCCAGGAACAAGACAAGAGTAAGAGAAACAAAGTTCACTCACTTGAACTTCCCCATGAATGCTAACTATGTTACCAGCGCTGGTCCATTTCCAGCTTTATGCTTTACTTTTGGAGTGCTACAAAGATGTATTTGTATACTTGGAAGCTTTATTTGATTCATCTCACTTCTCACTCCTCTGTGTCATCAGTGGTCTCAGGAATTATCATCATTGTACTTTTTATGGTCAAAGACTTCTGAGTACTTTAGGCTTGAATTTCAATTGTTTCAGAAAGAAAAAAAATATTCAGTGTTCTTCAGACAATATAAAAGTATATTGTCTGGAACAAGCAGAGAGAAAAACATGAGATTTATACTCTCAGTGACTTGATTAAGTTAAGCATTAAAACAAGATGGGAATAGAGAATCACAGTCTATGGTTAAGTGGAACTTCCTTTCCTGTCCTGAAGTTTCTCCTAGAGACTCTTACTTGTCTCCACTCCTTGCTCACTCACTCCTACCAGGAAGTGAATCAGAAGTAATGGATGCAGAAGAGAGAAATCATGTCCAATACAAGCTCTCCTTTTTCATGAATAAATTTGCATTTTTTCTATTTTTTTTGTCCAGAGGACAGAGACTTCTAACTGTCCAGATGCACCATGAACTATGGGGGCCAAGTCTATTTACTTGTGAGGGAAATCATGACCGAATCCTGCCAATCTAAGATCCACATGCATTTCCACAATCACCTCTCATCTCCATTTGTCACTTCAATCTCCACTTACCAGCTTTCTCTGTACTGGTTCTCATTTGGTGCCAAATCATGGATGTGAATGAAGAGGACTGTCACTGTTGACTTGCTAAGACCCGAAAATTAATATAAAACACTAAGGCGAATACTATTTTGGTGCTCATTTCCTTTTCAGGGAAATAAACACAGACGTAAACATGAAAAGAAGAAAAGGGTGAAAATGTACTTACAGAGATATGAAAGAGATACAGTAAAGGCAGAAGGGTGTTCTAAGCCCGGGATTCTTGAAAGTCTTAGATGAAACTAAGTAGAAGCCAAAAAGTATTTGGGATTTGAGAAGCAATTTTACAAAGAGAGAAATATATTCTAGATATACCGAAATATAATTCTTTATAGTTCAGTAGAGATGCTTAAAAGCATATGGCTTCATAATATGTACTATCTGGTTTCCTGATATGCTGCCTATAGAGCTGTAAGATTAAGCATATATAATTCTGTGTACTCATTTGTACTCAGTAGACCTCTGGTGGGAAACATTCCATGTTTAACTGAGGAGAAGAAAGGTAGGATTGTAGGTGGTGATAAGGACTTTTAACTTTGACTTACACCACTGGTATCCTCTAACACACATTTCTACACAGTGGGCTTGTGTTTATATCCAAACTGGTTAACAGAAATAGAGTTAGGTAGAAGAAAAGAAGGAAGGAAGTGGCATGGAGAATTACAGTGAGAGGCACATGAGAATAGAAGGGAGAAGTCTTAATTTACTTCTTAAGAAGTTGCTCTAGGACTGTAAAATATCAATGGAACAACTTTAGGACAATTAATATTCATTACACTAATAAGTACAAACGTGGAACTTAACACTCAAGCTTACAACTGATTGAGAGATATATGTTGCACAGATACTCATTTTCAAAATTTATAGACTTTTTATGTCAACCTTAATATATCAGAATTTAATTTTATTGTCTTTTTACTGACACTCCTTAAATAATTCAATACTATATGAGATTATACATTTCAAAATGTAGCACGTGCCTCCAATTATTCATTCACCAAGTACACGATCACTTAGCAAATAATACCACTGACAGAGAATCATTTAGAAAATAATATCAGTAACAAAAAGTATCATCTCTCCAGGGTAAAATGTATAACTCGGATCTCTCTGTAACCCATTTACTCTCTTTCCATATTAATTTACTCCCTTTTCTAAATGTAATAATCATTATTTTATTTGCTTCAACATATGACAGCTGTTAGGAATGCTTCTCAAGAAGACACTGCAAGGCGAAGAAGAAAAATTCTGACTTGCAAAGGAGCTGAAGGAAGGGCTGTAGGGCCACGAGACTCAGATGAAATCTGGGAGATTCAGAGGAGGTGGCGTGTGCAATGAGACAGAGAAGAGCTGAGGTGGCTGGGCCCTGCAGGGAGCCCCGTGGCAGCGCCAGGAAGATTCCATGTGCTTCCTGTGCTGGAAGCAGAGGGCATCTTTGAACAGAGCCCCTTGAGCCAGTAGTGCTGGCTATCGCTTCTCTACAAACATCACTGGGCTCCTCAAAGGATTCCTAGTTTATGTTTCACAACATATCAATTTAGTTTTGGACTGATTTTCTTATCATTCTTCATCTTTACAGAAATAAAAATAGCCTACTGTAAAAGACCTTTCTTAACACATACAATGCTAAAAATGAGCCCTGAGAAAACCATGCTAATATAGATCATTTATTAAGCCAAAGCAGGTATAATCTAAATTAAGAAGCTAGTTACTAAGGTTACATAGAACAAGTGAATAATATAAAATGGCACATCAGTCAGTTTTACCAACAATGCCAAAACTGCTCAAGCTATATTGTTACAGAAGAGCTATGAGACATATAGATCCCCAAGAACCCCATATCTGTTCATCTAAATTCTTTTATTTCTACTTTGTGTTTCATCTACTATATGCAAACTCTACCCCTAAACAAATATAAACTTCTTTTGTTCCTAAAAGCCAATGAAAATATACACATACGAACTAACAAAATGTTAATCTGGTCAGTTCGCTCTTGTTTTTAGAAAAGAAAATTGTAGGTAAAGTTTTAATGCTTTTATCTAAATTCTGAAGTGCATACAAAATATTTCAGTCAAAATTTTGAATCTAGGGCTTAGATATTTGCGATGGAGACTGAAATTAATCAAGTCCTGCATCTCGACCTTCTCCAACGTGCTTCCATCCTGGTCAGATCATTTCAAAACCAAGGCTCAAAGGTTAGAGAGTAAACATGGGAAAGTTTTAGTTGCAAAATGAAGAAAAATGGCTCTAACCTCATGTAAATCTTCTAATGCATCGATTTTTTAAATGCTAAGAGTAAAACAGTAGGAGAGGAAATCTCTTTATGAAAAAAGTATGCTAAAAAAGTTATCCCATTGAAAACTATACCAGAATTACTCAAGAGCTCACAGTAGTAGAAATAATGCCTTAAATGACCTCAATTCATGTCTTCTTTCTTTCTTTCTTTC
>PVKA01007232.1:44501-79114 GCA_004027165.1 Ctenomys sociabilis | reverse complement strand
TTTTTTTTTTTTTTTTTTTTTTTTGCGGAACCAGGGATTGAACTCAGGCCCTTGCACTTGCCAGGGAAACACTTATTCCACTGAGCCATCTCCCTGGCCCTAGAGGAAAATCTTTATGGAAATAGGAGTTAACGTCTTTTTATAGAAGTTCTAAACGAACAGACCACTTATACAGTCTCTGTCTCTCTTCACTAAAGAGTAAACCCAGGGCCTTTGCACTAAGCAACGTCCTCAAACATTTTTTTAAAAATTTCCAACAGGACTTCACTAAATTACTCAGGCTAGGCTCAAACTTGCCATCCTCCTGCCCCAGCCTCCCAGAGTGCTGGGGTGACAGGCATCATGCCTGGCTCACAGTCTCCCTTTCCTGAGTAAGTCTTATCTTCATTACACAGCTTTAGAATCTGAGGCTCAGGGTGGTGACAAGACCTTCCCTCAGTGACACAGCCAGTAAGTGGGCACAGCCAGTGTCCAAATCAAGACCACAGGACTCAGAAAACATCTGTTCACTCCTATATTAGCATAGCATGCTCCTAAAAGAACTTCCTTGACAGCAATAAAGAGGACAAAAGATGCTGCCTTCAAAATCACGGTTCCGTGAGCCAAGTATGGGTACACATCTGTGACCCCAGCACCTCGGGAGGCTGAGGTGAGAGCATCACAGTGCGCTCAAGGCCAGCCCGACTCTGCCTCACGAACAAAAGAAAATAAAAAAGAGGAAAAAATAAATAAATAAATTGGCTCCATCTATCTGGGGATGGCCATGAAGGCAGTGTGAGCAGAAGGGGCCCAGAGCTAGCCTACCAGGATTCCCACAGCACCACCTCTGAACTGCACAGGGCACCTCTGGACAGGCTGCTCAATGGTGCCAGGCCTTGTTCTCCTCACCTGCAAAATAAAGGACAGCTGCACCTGCTCATAGAGGTGAGAGTGAATAGCCCCTGAAGCGTGGGGGAAGGACAGCAGTGGGGCACAAAACAGTGAACAAAACAGAAAGACTGCCCTAAAAGCGAAACTGTGAGACACTGCTTGTAACATTTAGTCATCCTGCTGTGGGAATGCTTTCTTGGGGTCTCAGTTAAAGCCTGGGCCTGGTGGAGCCAGCACTCTTCCCCTTATCCACAAGCAGTGTCTGTAGCAAGAGTACCGGGACAGAGGACTCCAAGCATGAATACCAACCGCTGTCACACAGGGCGGGCTCCACGCCTTCGTGCACCATGTCTCAGCCTCTGCAGCCTCAAAAGTGGTCACTGTCAATGCTGAGCTATGATGAAACCAGGCACTGGACATCGGGACCAGCACTATGGGAAATGCAGGACAGAGGTCCCAGTCTCTGTCACAGTGCAGAGGCTGCCAGGGAAGGCACTCAAGTCCCACTGACACTAAGAAGAGCCTGTGGCTCCAGGGCATCAAGGGCAGAGCAGTGAAGCTGCTCAGTGACCACCAGGAAGCGCGGGGCCTGGTGAAGCCTGCCACACAGCACTGGGCACCAGTCTGCATCTGCAGTATCCACCCACCAGACGCCAGGAACACACCCACCCTATGCCTGAGGCCGACAGCCAGGAATCCTCCCAACTCATAGCCAGTGTCATGGAACAGATACTGTGGAGATAGAAGGAAACTATTAAGAAGTGAAAAAGAACTAGGATGTGGGACAGAAGAAAGGAAGGAAGGGAAAAGAAAAAAGCTACAAGATAGTTACACCACTAGTTTCTCTTATTTTATTGAAAAGAAAGGTTTGTGCTAATATCATTTGGAGAATTTTTTTTTTCCGGTACTGGGGATTGAACTCAGGATCCTGTGCTTGCTAGGCAGGTGCTTATTCTACTGAGCTATATCCCCAGTCCTGGAGAATTTTTTTATGCCCATGTCTTATAGTCTGAGTGACTACTGTATTTTATTTTATGCATTTAGTACAAGGGATACAGGGCCTGCAGGGTCTCACCACGTAGAGCGGACACGCAGTGACCCTTCTGTCTTCAGCCTCCCAAGCACCGGGACTAAAGGCATGTGCCGCCACGCAGCCCAGTCTCAATCGCCACCTCAGCACACCCGAGGGGTCGGGCCGGACAGCATGCCTGGGATCAAACCTCAGCTGCTGCACTCTGCCTAAGCAGGCACTTTAGTCTGCTGAGCCATCAGGCTGGCCCTGTGACTACTTTAAAGATAACAACATGCAGGGGTTTGATCCCCAGTAACGCAAGCCGTGCCGGCCCCACTCTCGGGCGCACTGAGCTGGTGACCGAGTCCAGGCCTGGTGGCACATGCCTATAATCCCAGCACTGGGAGGCTGAAAACAGGAGGATCACTACAAGTCTGAGCTGCATAGTAAGAACTTGTACCAAATATATAAAATTAAAAAAAAAAATGTATATATATATATATATATATATATATATACATATATAAAAGATAACAATAGACAATGTATTTGATGTTGTTATTCTATTATTTTTATAAAATTTTTACTTCTTTTCTATAAAAAATAAAAAGATGAGTTACAAAGAAATTAAGTGCCTTTGGGCTATGTGTCCTTCCCCCATCCAGGACGACACTCGAGCCACTGCTCCTCCACTTCCCCCAGCTGTACAACATTCCTCAGGATTCTGATGCACATCACAAGCTACAGAACGGCTACTTGTCTAGGAGGTTTTGAGTTCCAGAGTGTTACTCCTGGTGTCCCCTTATTACCTTTCTGTGACATACAGTACATGAAGGCCCCTGCCTGGAGGCCCCGTATAGCCTCCGTTATTACTGGTACAGGTGGTTTTTTGAATCAGGCTCCAAACTGGCCTGAATCCACTGGGTAGTGCAGGCTGGACTCCAATTCCCTGCAACCCTCCTGCCTCAGCCTCCCAAGTGCTAGGATGGCAGATGAGCAACACTATGCCCAACAACAGGTCCATTTTCTGTGCACAGCCAGGGCACACCCACCCCCCCTTGCTGCCACCCTGAATGCCACCTGCCACACACAAATACGGGGAAGGGTGCCCCTACCTCAAGCAAAGGACACAGTAAAGTATGTTTGGATAACCCAAAACTAATGGTTCTATTTAAAAATAATCACTTACAGCAGATAGGAAAAAAAGCACCAGGCTGCTAAGATGGTCAAAGCTGCCAAATAAAACAAAAAGAAAATGTGAACCTGTACTACATTAAGGTATTGAGAAATAAATGTCTTTGTAAATTCACTTATGGAAGAATTATGAGAACACTTGAGAGTCCAACAGAAGTAAACACAGTTAACTGCTGAGCTGCCTAGTTTAAAACATTAAGCATCTATAATAAAAGGCAAAGGACCTATACAATCGAGCAGGGAAAATAAAAGTGACGCTGGAGGTGACAGTTCCTCTGTTTCTCTCCCTCTGTCTTATCACTTCCTCCAGCTCCTCCATCATTTTGGAGAGATTTCCTTCAACTGGCAGGAGCTGCGCACTTGGAAACCCAAAAGCCCCTGTGCCACTGGTTTTCAAACTGCACCCACAAAGAGCACCCCCAGGACTGCCTCCTTAGGTGAGGCCAATGGCTGGAGAGACACCGAGACACCGATGGCAGCTTTGCTCACACTGTCCAAGCTTTTGGGTGTAAGGAATGAGGACAGAGCCTTTGCTATTTTCTGAAGGCTACAGTAAGTACTAAAGGCCATAAGACACAGGTCTCGGGACCTCGGAATGGTCAATAATGAGAAACATGAAGACAGTCCAGAGAAAAGCTACAGGAAAGTGCTTCTAAAGACCAGATGAAAAGCTGGGCAGGGTGGCATAGGCCTGTAGTTTTGGCACTTAGGAAACTGAGGCAGGAGGATCCCAAGTTCAAAGCCAACTTCAACTACACAACAAAACTGTCTCAAAAACCAAAACCAGGGACTGGGGAATAGCTTGGGAGCATGAGCACCTGCCTGGCAAGCGCAAGGCCCCAAGTCCAATCCTTGGGACTGAATACAGTGCCATTCCCAAACCCCAGGCATGTCGTGCCAGCCCCAGAACTGGGTGTGGGGGCACAGACCTGTAATCCCAGTGTGGGGGGCTAAGACAGGAGGGTCCCTATGCATCCAAACTGCACAGTGATACCCTGAATCAAATAATAAAATAAATAAATAAATAAATAAATAAATAAATAAATAAAAATAAAACATTAGGCCTCTGATAAACTTCTTTCAGACTTCAGAGGCCTGGCTGGATGGTTTATATTAACATCCATAAACACAGAAGAAAAAAAATGTACATTTAAAAAAAAAAAACTCCTCGCTATTCTGTGCCAAGTACAAACAGAGCTGGAGACTCTGGCTAAGCCAACATGCCCATATGCTCGCTATCCACAGAACTGGCTATTTTTAAAACTGCCTCCAGACAGCTGAAGCCCCTGCCACTGTAAAAGGCCACAAGCCCCCAGGAGGAAGTGTAGACACCCTGCACAGCCTGCAGGCTCTGAGGGTGCAGGCCCTGAGCAGAGTAGTACAGGCACTTGCTACAGCAGGAGCTGAAGAGCTGGCATCCTCCTCTCTCCGTCTGAATTCTGGGGTCCTTTTCTTCTCAGGCTGGATCTCCCTGATAATTTGCTCACTCAACTTATCCATGATGCCAGGTGCATGCCTGTAATCCCAGCACTTCAGAGGCTGAGGCAGGAGGGTCACAGCAAGCTCTTGGCCAGTTCAAAGTCAACCTAGATTACACAGTGAGACCCTGTCTCAAAAAAACAACAAAAATTGAATCTACGATATGGTTAGACAGAACTTGGTTAAAAACCGTACAACTTAGTCTGAGCTTGGACAAGTTGCTTACAACCCTCAGCCTCAGTTTCCTCATCAATACAAGGGAGCTGGTTACCTACTTCCCAGGGCGCTGAGCCATTAGCTGAGAGAACAAGAGAAGTGTACCCCCAAGCACAGCAAGCACTCAGTATGTGTTGTCAGTACTGCCCTGGCATCTCGGGACTCTCCCGTTCCACTAGGTCCTCGTGCAACCTTCGCGTGTGGCCAGCACAGAGCACCTGGGGGAGGTCTCACTGGTCCCAAACTCTTCAGTTTCTCTCCCTGACGCCCTGACAGTGGGCTCGCTCCATGCTCTGCCTGGCCACAGGGTGGACTCCGGCCTTTCCTCACCTGACAGGACATTCATCCAAGGGAAGCAACACACTCAGTCACCAAAGCCAATTTCTGCTTCCACTTTCTTCTATCTCAGAAGCATTTAGCATGGCTGTCTACCGTGTCCCTCGGCCACTGTATGGTGACCTTTCTGGGATCCTCCTTCACTCTTGCTGGATTCTGCCATGGCAGACTTTCCACTCTTCCCTTTGTCCCTAGAGTGTGGAAACACTTGGGATTCAGAACTCTGCCCTCTTTCTCTGCACAAGTTTGTTCTTTCGGGAACAGGGCTGGACTGCTCTAATCTTCTGTTAAATCATGGAACTATAGCTTGTAAGGACAGATCTGACCTCTGCAGAATCATGCACATCGAGTAAGGTGATGCTAAGGACAAGACAATGTGTGATAGCAGCAGCTCAGGATGGCAGGTTTGGATAAAAATGTTACCCAAAGGCTCCTGTGTTTAGAGGTGGGGCTTCTGGAAGGTGACTATGCCATGCCAGTGTGGGCTAATCCATGATGAGTTCATAGGTAAATGAGCTACCAGGAGCCCAAGCCTAGGTGGAGGAGGTAGTCACTGGGGGCAGCCTTGGAAATATCTCTGCTCCTTGGCTTCTCTTCTGCCTCTCTGCTGCCTCAAAGTGAGACACTTCCCTCTGCCCTTCTGCTTTGACATTCTGCCCACAGCAAGAGAACCACCAACCATGGACTGAACTTTCTGGAACAGTAAGCCAGAACAAATGCTTTCAGTGGACTTCCACCCAGTATTTTATCACACTGATGGAGAGCTGGCACAGTGATAGCACCTCGTGTCCTGACAAGTATGTCATGGCTCTGAAGCTGGGTCAAAGCCTGATTCAACTACCTCTAGCTCTGTGACCTGGAGCATGTTACTTAGCCCCTCTTGCCTTGATTTCTCCACCTGTAAAATGGGATTATAGCACCGATGCACATATAACTTTGTGCAGTCTTAATGAGGTACACATAAAGCCTCAGCACAGGGCTTAAAGTATCAGTGGGCAAAAAATTTTAGTTGTATTGCCCTGTACTTTTAAGTTCAGACTCATGCAAAATGCATGTCAATTAAGATGTCCCAACACAAAGAGGAATGACCAATATCAGAGTGAGGAATGGTGCTTTGAATTGCTCGCATATAACAATAACCTATAGGAGAATTTTAATGTATTCAGCACATGCAGATATGTTCTTCAGAAACTCCCCAAAAACCTCTACTGCCTTTATATTTGTTTAAAAAAATTCTGGATCTCTTCTTACTCAACAATGCTATCCTACTCAACATGCTTATCTGAATAGACCCACTTACACACTGTCAAAGAGAGCCTCATGAATAGGGCCAGCCTGATAGCTCAGCAGACTAAAGCACCTGCTTAGGCAGAGTGCAGCAGCTGGGGTTTGATCCCTGGCATGCTGTGTCAGCAACTGAGACTGGCTGTGATGGCTCACACCTGTAATCCCAGCTCGGGAGGGTGAGGACAGGAGAATCACTAAGTCCAGTCTACAAAGTGAGACCCTGTAGATCCTGCCCTAAGTACAGAAAAAGTAAAAAGAGCTTCATGAATTTTGTGGCTTTTTATGAATGTGTGTATGAGGGGAGGGTGCTGGGTATGGAATTCAGAGCCTCACATGTTACACAAGCACTCTATCTCTGAGCTACAAACCCAGCCCAATGGCGTCAAGATTTTGTAGTCACTGCTTTTATAATACTCCAAGAACCAGTATTCACTCATTATATCAGAAAAACTGAGGCAATAATATTTTTGAGACTATAAGTTACCATGAGCCTACATTTAAAAAGACTAACATTTTCTGAAAAATATTAACTTTTGAAAGATGTAAATCAACAATACAGGATACAAAATCAACACTTAAAATACTGAGGTTTTTCTACACACCCACAAAGAATGGGCTGAGAAAGAAATCAGAGGAAAACAATTCCATTCAGAAAAAAAAATCTATAACCATCAATGTGGAAGACCCTATGATGACAATTACAGAATGCTCAAGAAAGAAACTGAAAAAAGCACCATAAGGTAACAAAAACCCTCTCATGTCCATGGGTCATTAGCACTAAAATGGCACAATCACAGAATGCGACCTATGGATTCAAAGCAACCCCCAATAAAATTTTAATCACATTCTGCACAGAACTAGAAAAACAACAAAACCCTAAAGTTCAGTTCATATGGGATGGTGAGATAGCTCAGCAGTCTAACGTGCCTGCTTAGGCAAGCTTTGACAGGCGCAGAGGACCTTAGTTCGATCCCTGGCACCACATGCTGTGCCAGCCCCACCCTCAGGGAGAGCTGAGCCAGCCAAAAAAAAAAGTTCATATGGAAACAAAAGGCCCAGAATGACCAAAGAAATATTAATCAAAAAGAGAAAGGCCAGAGGCATCAAAGATCTAATTTCAAGTTATTCCACAAAGCCACAGGAACAAAACAGCACGAAACTGGTGCAGAAGTAGGCACACAGACCCATGGATTCTACTAGAGGGCGGACCCCCAGAGCTCTAGCCATCTAATTTTTCTTTTCTGTATTTTTTAGGGATGGATCTACATGGTGTTCAGGGTCTCGCTACTAGTCCTGATTCACAGTAATTCTCCTGTTTATAGCCTCCCAAGAGCTAGGGTTACAGGCATGCGCCACCACACCCTGTCTCAATCGCCAGCTCAGGGTGCCCCAGGGGGCCAGGAAGGCAGCCCAGGAATCAAACCCCATTGGCGCTTTACACAGCTGAGCTATTTGGCCAGCCCTTCAGCCACCTAACTCTTTTTTTTTTTTTTTTTTTTTGTCTTTTTGAGACAGGGTCTCGCTATGCAGTTCAGGCTGGCTTTAAGCTCACTTTGTAGCTCAGGCTGGTCTCAAACTCACAACAATCCTCCTGCCTCAGCCTCCCGAGTGCTGGGATTACAAGCATGCGCCACCACGCCCGGCTTCCTTCAGCCACCTAACTCTTAACAAAGGTCACATGCACTACAGAAGACAGTGGAGTTGGGAAACTGAATGCCCACATGTGGAAGACTGAAAGCCCCACCTCTCACTCGGTACAAACATCCACTCAGAATGGATCGGCATAAGATGTAAAACTGCTAAGAAGCCAGAGGTGGAACAACACAGGTAGAAGAAATGAAAGAAGTGAACAGACACTTCTCAAAAACCAGAAAAATGGCCAATATATACATGAAAATAATGTTCAACATTTATAACCATTAAGGAAATGCAAATCTAAACTACACTGAGATTCCATCTCACCCCAGTAAGATTAGTTATCATCAAGAATATGAAAAACAGGCCAGGTATGGTGGCGCATGACTGTAATTCCAGCACTCAGGAGGCTGAGGCAGGAGGCTGAGAAAGAGGATCGAGCTTGAGACCAGCCAGGGCTACAAAGTGAACTCAAGATGAACCTGAACTAAAAACACAAAAAGAGAAAGGGAAGGAAAAAAGAAGGGAGAGGAGAAAAGAGGGGAGGGGAGAGGAAGGGAGGGGAAAAGACAAATGGGGGTGAGGAGGCAGAGGAACAAGGAACCTCTTTACACCCCTGGTAGGGATATAAATTAGCACAACCACTATGGAAATCAGTACTGAAGTTCCTCAAAAACAACTAAAACTAAAACTGCCATATTACCCAGCTATATCACTCCATGATACATCACTACTGGAATCAAAATCAGCGAACTACAGGCACAGCTACACATCCAGATTTATTTAAGCACAGCTTACAACAGCCAAGATAAAGAAACAAACACCTAGGCGTCCATCTATAGATGAATGGATAAAGGAAATACGGCAAACACACAATGGAGCATTACTTAGTCATAAAGAAGAGCAAATTATTCCATAATCATTTACAGCAAAAGGCTGGAACTGGAGATCATCATGTTAAACTGAAGAATCAGACTCAGAAAGATATGTACTGCATGTTTCCCCTGTTATGCAAAATCTTTAAAAAGGAGACATTATATTATCTGGATTAATTAACTTAGACCTCTAATTGGAAAGCCAGCTAGAGTCATGATAAACCCTAGTTTCCAAGGACATGTTTTGTTGTTTATAAAAACCATATCAGAAGAAAATACAACTTAATCAAAGGCATATTTTGATAGAAACTCTTGGCATAGACAATCTTTTGATACACTGTACAAGTTTCCATTCCAATCAGAGATCCTGGAGTTGCCCACAAGGGCATGAGTGACTTTATTTTTAACTTTTGGACGAGCTAAGAGATGACGGTATAAAAATAGACGTTTCCCAGTTCTCTCCTCCCTAAAGTTCTCACGCTTGGTGAGCCTGCCCATAACCCTACCAGCCTGCATGACAGTCTCATTGCTTTGTGTTACTCAAGTAGTATTGTAATTGCACGGTATAAGACCCAGCCAGCACGGGTGTTCCCTACAGAGAGCAGCAATTCCTGTAATGGTCCCTTCTGAAGTCCAAAGGCACAGTTCCCTAAACAAGAGACATAAGGTTGGTGCAATAGCTACAGGCAGGGAGCCAGGCCCTCAGCAGGTCCTCAGCAAGCCAGTGAGCCACAGACAAAAACTGCAGTGTGAGTTGGGAAGCTAGAGACCTGGATGAGTGGCTTGCGCTGCCAGGTGCTCAGCTGCACGACTGAGCACTTTTCCTAACTCCGCAATGGGTCCACCTTGCAGGAATCCAGGTCAAGTTCAGTGAGAACAAATCTAAAGGGCCTACTACAGTGCCTTGCATCAGGCAGACCTGTCACTTCAAGCACCATATTGGACTTGTTTAAACTGCTCAAAAAGGGCACAGGGAAACCTCTTGGCTCCTATCAAAACTGCCAATGAGGGGCTGGGGAGATGGCTCAGTAGAGTAAGTTCTTCCCTGGCAAGCACTTATTCCACTGAGCCATCTCCCAGGACCCCCAAGTTAAGGATTCTTAAAAAACAAACAAACAAAACAGCTACCCTAACATCCTCAAGTGGATCAGGGAAAGGCAAACTGCCACCAGGCAATGAGTCTATCACCTGACCAAGAAACTATCTACATTGAAGAAGCTGGTGATCTGAAAGAGGACAGTAACAAGTAAACAGGAAATTGCAAAACAGGATAATGAAAGCAAGGCAGGAGCTGGAAACAGGCTCTGGGACCACATAGGAAGGGGCGTTACTGGCGGAATCAGAGGACTTCCTGTAGGACAGTAAGCAGCTGTTCCCCAGAAGTTACAATGTGCTAACAGCAGGCCAAGTGCCCCGAGCGCCACCTAATCTCATGCTCTGCTCCACACCAGGCCTGCTACTGTTATTAGGGCAATTTTTAAAAGGAAATAGGTTAAGACACTTCCAAGGTCAAAGTACTCCAGTGTGGCAGAGTTGAGACTTGAACCCACGCAGCTCTAGGCAGAATCAGAATCGAGCACTTATTTACCACCCACTGCCCTTTCCACCACAGGGCCAGCAGCTGTTAAAGATACACACATGGAAAGCCGTGTAAGCAAAAAGGCCTGCCTACAGATCTAACTGCAAGTCAGCAGGGGCCCAAGCTCCAGGAAATTACAGTGGCATGGCCGCAGGTACAGGAAAGACTCTCAATGTGTAGAACAAAGTGATGCAAAACCAGCAGTGGGAAGCTGGGGAAGCGAGAGTGAACAGCACTGCAAAGGCCTCAGAGACAATCAGGTGGAGCAGCACATGCCTGGACTTCTCAGTCTCAGAGGCAAAGGCAGGAGGATCCCAAGCGCAAGCTCAGCCTGGGCATTTCAATGACTCAGCGAGACAGGCCAGGGATCCAGCCCAGTGTGCTGGTCTTGGGCTCAGTCCTTAGCTGCAAGGCAAGCTGCAATCCTGACAGGGTGCTTCAAGTCAGAGCAAACTTTCTCTCAGAAACATGGATTCTCTGGGGAAACCTTCCAAGGATCTGATTGTCAACATTTTGCACATAGAATGAGAACTACTATAGTCTCTTATCATAACTAACACTCAGAAGCAACTTTTTAAAACAGTACATAAACGCCGGGCGTGGTGGCGCATGCCTGTAATCCCAGCACTCGGGAGGCTGAGGCAGGAGGATTGTTGTGAGTTCGAGACCAGCCTGAGCTACAAAGTGAGCTTAAAGCCATCCTGAACTGCATAGCGAGACTCTGTCTCAAAAAGACAAAAAAAAAAAAAAAAAAAAAAAAAAAAAAAAAAAAAAAAAAAAAAAAAAAAAAAAAAAAAAAAAAAAAAAAAAAAAAACAGTACATAAAGTTCAAATATAACAGAAACCAGATTGCTATGTATAGTGTTCTATTCAAAAAAAAAAAATTCATGCTTTCAATTTTTTTACTGCAACAAATAGAATACTTTTAATGAGACTATAAATCTCAGGAAACAGATTCAGCAGCCTTCTCTAAGGAGACTTCGAAAGAATATATAAATGGTATGGTCTGATTTTTGTGAGACAGAGCCAGAGAAACCTTATACTGCCTCCTTTTCCTCATAATTTTCTACCCAGGGGCCCATGATGGGTTGACCTCATTGTCAGTCATTCTATCAGCCCTGTGGCTTTACCTTGCACAAGGTTGTGACACCAACATTTAACAAACTAGTGACATGTGCTGTTGGAAACCCCCTCGTGTGCTATTTGCTCTTCACAATGCCAGAATGAGGTGGACACCATGATAAACCTGCTTGGGAGGAGGTTTATCATGCAAGAGGACTAAAGTCCAGAGAGCTGACTAATGCACTGGTGTGGGAAAAGCTGGCATGTGCAAGCCACTACCTCTGGAAAGAGGAAGCAAGGCACTTTAGAAGAGAGAGAGAGGGGTGTGTGCGTGTGCATGTGTGTGTGTGTGTGTGTGTGTGTGTGTGTCAGACAGAGAGAGAGAGAGACAGGAAAAGACGGAGAGAGGGGGAAAGGTGAGAGAGAGACAGAGGGAGAGAGGGAGAGACAGAGACACAGAGAAAGGAAGAGAGAGGGGGAGAGAGAGAGACACAGAGATAGGAAAAGGGGAGGGGGAGGGAGAGAAGAAGAGAGGAAGAAGGGGAAAGAGGGGAGAGAGAGAGACAGAGATAGACAGAGACAGAGACATCAGGGCCCCCACCAGTTTCCTTTCTTTGGTCCTCCACTAACCTCTCCTGGAATCCAGTGTACGCCTCCACATATCCTGTGCATCTGGCAGGGCAAGAGCCTGGAAGAGAAGGGCTTCAAGGCGCTGTCCCAGCAAGCCAAGAGCAGCTTTCCCTTCCCCAGTGTGGAGGGATAGTGCTCCTGGTAAAGTGGCAATAACCTCTTGGCTGAAAGCAGGGACATCTCTGACTGGGGTACAATAGATGTCAGCAACGTTTTCTTGAAAGACTTTTCATTTTGGTGGTATTTTCTCTTTTAATCCACCCACACTCTGCCCCTCATCCAAGTCCCTGTTCAGAATTCCTGTAGCCACTAAGAAAATTCTGCTTGCTAGCCGGGCATGGTGGCGCATGCCTGTAATCCTAGCACTCGGGAGGCTGAGGCAGGAGGATTGTTGTGAGTTCGAGACCAACCTGAGCTACAAAGTGAGCTTAAGGCCAGCCTGAACTGCATAGTGAGACCCTGTCTCAAAAAGACAAAAAAAAAATTCTGCTTGCTGCTGGGAAATCACTTTTTATGAGAAAACTCACATTAAAGTGCAAGGGAAATGGCATTCGGCCCAGTCTTACTCCGTTTATCTATTAAACTAGGTAAGTAACCTGGGGGTGTGCTGCAGGAAGAGATCTTTTTGCTGGACAGATTCTTTGTTTTCTCCCCACAGGGTGAAGGAAAGAGACGCCCTGCCCTCCAGGGTCCACTACAGACTGCTGGGTTCTTCCCCTTGCTCAGCAGCATCTGCTCTGGACAAAAGGCCAGGAGGCCCGGCCCAGTCCAGCCCAGTGTCTCCACCTGCATAGGAACTAGGTGCTTCTGTTCTGGCCAGGGTCACGACAGCTTGGGAGGGTAGAGCCATGGGGGGGGGGGGGGCTGACAGCAACCTCCGCAGCCCCAGGATTGTACAGTTCCTAGAGAGAGGAAGAGCCCGCCCTACATGATCACACACACTAAAGAGCCCTGCTTCCTCTTTCTACCTCCTCCACAACCTGCACAGCCATCATTGAAATCAGACTTGAGACTGTGGGTGTGGGACACTTTGTGGTTGAAAATCAAAGGGTGGGGAGCCCTGTGCCAAAATGGGCTGTGCTTTCCAGTTGAAGGTGGGTGTGAAGTGGCAGAGAAAGGAAGGAGGGGTTAGCCAGGGAGATGGTTCAGAGGAATAAGCACTTCCCTGGCAAGTGCAAGGGCTTGAGTTCAATCCCCAGTTCTGAAAAAAAAAAAAAAAAAAAAGGAGTATGAATTCTGGAGCTAGTGGGTTCAGTGCTCTCCCCACACCAAGAGATGTCCCTCAGCAGGACCTGCAGTTCTAACTGTGAAAGGGAACAGTCTCTCTTAACTATGCACTACGTCCTGTCCCACAGGTAACACAGCATGGTGTATCAGTCAGTTTTTGTGACTGAGACATTCACTTAGTGCACAGTTATGAAGGTTAAGGGTGTGTGTGCCTCTTACCCAGCACCAGGACCTGGAGAGACAAAATGCCAGACAGCAAGTTGGAGTCAGACAACTCACTCTCAAAAGAACACGTGGGTCCCACGAGCGCTACCTGAATCCTTCCTGAGGGAGCACTCAGTGACACCACCTTCAGCCAGACACGAAGAAGTCCCAAATTTCAGCACAATATCCTGATCACAGCAGGACAGACTGACAGTGGGGGACACTGCAGATGCGTTAGCAAACAAGGAGCTGCTTTTCACCCCAGGTGCTCAAAACATGTGGGATGAAGACCAGGAGAGAGCACTAAATCCAAGTCACTTAAGGGCATTTCCCAAAACTGAGTCCAGCGTGATTTTTTGCCTTTCTTTTTCTGCAGTGTAATTCCCAGCTGACCTACAGAGTTCCAGTCCAACACAGATGGGATGCTGAACATTCTGAAACTTTTATTTTTAAGTTACATGGGGTCAGAGTGTATTTCAGAGGTGAAAGGAAGATTTTTTTCCTGGAGGCCAAATGAGGAAAAATGACTAAAATGAGATATCTGACAAAGCTGGCAATTCACTTCTCTTTTGCTGATAAATTTTGTAGACCAAGATTCCTCTCTGAATCATTCTCAAAACAGACTTGACAGGGAGCACTGCGTCCCATCTTTGTCCCACTGTAGGCTCCCAAGGAAGCAGAGTTGCAATCCAAAGTAATTTCACTGTCATCTTAATGAACAACTGAGCTCCAATTTAGTAACATTTGTTGAAAATGTGCAGATTTTCCTCAGTGTGAGAACAAGCAAGATGCAGACCTAACAGCTCTTCCCTTGAACTCTTCAGAGGCTGGAATGGGCTACAGGGATGACAGCTTTAGTCCGGAACCAAATAACTCCTCTGAGAAGACAGCAGCAGAGAGAACTAGCCCTGCACCAGAGAAGGAACAGATCCCCAACAAGACTGAGCAGCAGCTACAAGAGCGGAGCTTCAAGAACATGCTAGCCTCCCTCAAAATGGAAACAGCACATGCTTCTTCCACTCTGTGGTTACATTTTCATCGATCAAGCTGAAGTACAACAAGAAAACCCTCTGGAAATCTTATAAATATAAAAACCCAAATTGAGACCAGCGAGATAGCTCAGCGGTCTAAAGCACCTGCTTAGGCAAGCTTAGGCAAGCTTAGGCAAGCGTTGGGAGTGCAGTGCAATCCAACTAAATTAATCCAGGATCGTGGGGTAATTTACTGCATGATGCTAGGAAACTGAATCTTATACCAGTATTGTTTAAATTCTGATTTTTGTTTGTCTTTGGGGTGTGTGTGTACGTGTGTGTTTCTGGAGATTGAACTCTGGGCCTTGTACATGCTAGGCAAGCATCCTACCATTGAGCTACAGCCCCAGCCCAAACTCTGATGTTTTTGATTGATTTTTCATAAAATAATCTAGTCTAAAAATAATTTCTATGATTTTAAAAAAATTTCTAAAGTCTATTAGAAGATGTTATCCTTCCTGATTACTAAATTCCAAAACAGTTTTTTTTTTTTTTTTTTTTTTTAATGTATTTGGTACAGGCTCTCACTACCCAGGTCAGACTCCTAGTAATCCTACTGTTTTCAGCCTTTCCGGTGCTGGGATTACTATGCCCAGTCATTGGCTGGCTCAGCGCGCCAGAGGGCAGGGCTGGCACAGCATATGATGCCTGGAATTGAACCCAGTTCCTGCACCTGCCTAACTAAGCAGGCGCTTGGTCCACTCAGCTATCTTGCTTGGCCTAACAATTTTATCAAGAATGACTGGTGAATGGTTTGGTGGTCAAAACAGATCTGGGCTCATTCCCGCTGCAATGAATACCCTTTAGTCTATTCACCTCTCTGTGACTTCGTATTCGTACTGTAGGCAGGTGAACAATCTTTGTCCATGTTATGGGGTGGTGAGGCTAAATTACATTACGGAGGCAAATGTGAAAGCTATTTTTTAACTTGGTTGGGGTAGCTGAAGCATAGGGTGTGGCCAGAAGCAGACTGCCTGCTGTCGGAGGTCCTGGGTCTGAACCCCAGCCCTGAAGTGGGGGCAAGCGAGGCAGACAGATGCTCATCACCTTTCTGTACCTGGCTGTTGCCCACAGCCTAATGATGATCAGAAGCGTAGTAAACATCTGAAGAGGACAAAGTTCCCCATGCAGACACTGACTGCCTCCTTAAGGGAAAGGAAACCTGACCTGACAGAACTGCAGTGGGCCCAGCAATACACAAGCAGCCTGCAGGACCACAACAGGAGACTGTGTACCCAACCACCATGCGCCCCACTGGTCAAAGCATTACTCAAAACCAATCTGTTTCTCAGTCAACCTAAAATATATCTTGTTCTTTTCAAGTATTCTTCCCGTGCCTTTGTCTAAGCTGAAATAAACTCTGCAGTAGAATCCAGTAGTTCTACAAACAAATGTCTACACAATCTTCATCATGTAATACTGATACATTTTCAATTATCTCAATCCATCATAAAACATATTGCCAGCCCCTTCCCAGAGATGAAGAGGCCTCCCTCTCACCTCCCACTTGTGCTCTTCACCCCCAGGCAGGCCGCTGAGTCTCATGCCTACGCCCCAAAGGCCTCAGCTTCACAGAGTACCTGGCCTCAGTGAGAAGGCACAAGAGCTGAACGGGTGGGGAGAGAGTACAGCGAGGCCCACCCTCCCCTGCACGGCCAGTATTTGAACAGAGGAACCCAACTATTCAACAATGGAGGATCAATCTTCACAGGCGTCATCAACAATGCTGGCAGTGACACTAACTAGAGATGCTGGAGAACTAACAGATGAATAAACTGAAATTCCGATTTGGTCATGTAAAAGCTAATACTAATCACAGGCACTTATGGGAACTGCTTCCTTAATTACTATGCAGTGCAATAATGATAAGGGCTTGATTTCATCACTAGGCAACTGAGGACACAGACACATTCTTGTTTACTTAAAACTGAACTGAACAACCCTGGCAAACCAGGACTAGTGTGTTGGAAAGCATTAATACCCTCGGGAACAACCTGAATAGGAGGGACTCTGAGTGGCTCAGAACATGAGATCCATTTCAAGAACAAGAAATGGATCTTGCAATTTTATTATACAGCTGTTTCATGTTTAAAGACCTGTTTAACAATTGTTTGGACCTAACAACCTGCCACTAGGACCTAACGACCCACCTTTTCTGTTTGTATGATGCAGTTCTATATATCTTTTTTTTTTTAATTTTATACATCTTGTTGATAGAGCATCAATTTTTTTTGTACAATACTGTTTATATACAGTGCTGTAATTTTTTGTTGATGGCCCCATATAGAACAGTACAGCAGTTTTATGTTGTTATACATTACAGTACTGCACAGAAAAAGCAAAGGGCCAGCCTGACAGGTCAGCAGACTAAAGCACCTGCTTAAGCAGAGCACAAGAGCCAAGGTTTACAGGGGCCATGTGCCCAGGGCACGCTGAGATGGCAATTGAGACTGGGCATTGTGGCGTGCACCTGTAAACCAAGCACGTGGGAGGCTGAAAACAGGACGATCACTATGAGTCCAAGCTGTGTGGTGAGACCCTGTAGATCTTGTATTAAATACAAATAAATAAATAAATAAATAAATAAATAAATGCAAAATTATCAAGCTGGCGTTTCCTCTGGCCATTTCTTTGCTCTGAACATTGTAACATACATAGTACATCCAATTCCTCATTTAACCTATTCATTTAATGACCAAGTCACAGGAACCCAGTCATTAACTGAGGGAGGTCTGCTTTGCCTTTTCTTTGTTGCCATCTGTCACTTAGTTCAAGGGTTTACCGGTGGTCTCCACTTGCACCCCTTTCCAAATTTAGCTTCCAGCACAACAAACAAAAGAAGATGTAAATGCCTATTAGAAAAAAAAATCATCCAACTGTAGGCCTTCATCTATAAATTCCTACCTACACCAAAATCAAGGGCTATCCTAGAACAGATACTATCTTTCTACTACAGAGGGGAAACGTATTTCGGTCATGTTACACACCCAATCTTTCCACAAACCTCCACCCCCACACATACCACAGCGTCTTCCTTAGATGCAGGCCCAGGCCAGGTCAGCCTCTCAACACACGGGAAGGCCACCAGTCCTGCTCATTCCCCCCTTCACATCTGACTTCCTCTCACACCTACTTCCACCGTGGACCCCCTCACTCTGCAGCTCTGTGCCTCTGATCCGCGCCCCACAATCTGAGTGGTCTTACCAACTTCAAATCCACTATTCCCTTTACTGTAAAACCCAATGCCACCAAGCCCAATGAGCATGAGGACCGTGTGTCTGCCTGCTTCCTCCTCCTAAGCCAGCATCTTCCCCTCCACATCCTACAACAGCTCTTGCTTTCCCTGTTCTATGCCTGTCCCACTCCTATTAGCTACACACATGCTGTGGTTTAATTTGTGCCTTTACAGATTTGTTGTTGTTGCTGTTGTTTTTGATGAGTTTTTTAAGCAGGGTCTTGTTAAGCAGCCCAAGCTGGCTTTGAACTTGTAATCCTCCTCGCGCCTCGGTCTCTGGGCTGGAATTACAGGTATGCCACCAAGCCCAATGACGAACCTGACGCTTTTATGTTTTATTGCACATGTTGTGATAACGGCTACATCCCTCCCAGCTTCTGTGGGAGGACATCCCCGGCCCTGACCCCAGCCTCGCGTCTTAGTGTTCATCACACAACTATGCTCTCCCTCGTCAGCAGACAGAAAGATGGGCACTGAGACTTCTCACTTCCTCCTCAGCAAATGATCTGACACAAACAAGATGCTTTTTAGATGAAGAAATTGACATTCTCCTCCAGCTAAGCACAACTTCCTGCACTTCTCAAGAAAGAGAGACAAAAGGCTTTTGGTCATTTTGTTTGCTTGTTTGTTTGTTTCTGAAACAGGTTTTTGCTACGTAGTTCCAGCTGACCCTGAACTCACAGAGATCCTCCTGCCTCAACCTCCCCAGTGCTGGGATTACAGGTGTGCACCACCATACCCTTTACTATTAGCCATTTAAATAAACTCAAGGATTAGGTGCTAACAGCTGGTTTTGGTCAATTACTGAACAGTCTACAGTGACTTCATTAGTGATAATGATAATTATCACCAAAAAGAAGATAATTGCTACAGCAAATGTCAGCAAGACACAGAAGAGGGGCCGGGGACATAGCTCAGTGGAATAAGTGCTTTCCTGGCAAGCACAAGGGCCTGAATTCAATCCCCATTTCCGCCAAAAAAAAAAAAAGACACAGAACAAGGTTCAATGAAAAAAAATGCAACTCAAGTTTGTGAGATGGACTGAGTGTGGCAGAGTTTGACAAGCCCAGGTCTGTGGTCTTTGGTGAGGACTTGTGCAGGTCTGGCAAGGTGTCAGTGCGGCAGCTGGCACAGAGCCTGCCCACTTGCATCCCGCAGTACTGTGTAGACCAGGTGTCCGGCAGAGGAAAAGACCTTCCCAGGCAAGGGCCAACGGCACACACCTGGGGGGGGGGGGGCATTTTTGGCTGAAAGATAACCCAAGAGCCTTCTGGGGCATCGGAAACATCATCTTGCTTAAGATTATGCAGGTGCATTCATAGGTAAAAATGCACTGACCCCCAATGCTTAATATCCACCCACTCCACTGTACTGTACTCAACAATTTTTGCGACAGAAGACAGTCCAAAGGACAGTGTCCTGAAGTCAAAGCATGGTTGTGCACAGAAAGCAGTGACAGGGCCCTGGGCCACAGTTTTAAGGTAAAGGCTCAGCAAATGCACTCACACCCCAGGCTCTGGCAGCAGGCAGGACAGGTTCCCCAAGCACTGCACGGGGCACAGCATCCTGGAGATGCAGGTGAGCTACACTGCTTAATAAAACACATATTTGTTTCAGAGTTGCTGAGCTCATAACCACCCAACACATCTCTTCAACAACACATACTCTGAACTCCACAATCCTGCAGAGACTAAAACAATTCTCCGCAGTTTTTGCCTGTCCTTCCCTATCCATGCTTTGAGATGAAGGGCCTAGAGCAGTGAGGACGAAGCTTTGAGAGCTTTCCATGACAACAGACAGCCTGCTGAAGCACACAAGCCCCATGTCTGCCGCCACTGGCCTTGGAGATGGATTCTGATCCTTGGGCTTCCGTGGACCTCACTGAGTAAAAAGGAATTGTCTGGGACCACATATAAAATATGTAATTACAGTCAGCGTATGTAAATAATAAAAATTCCTTTACTTTAAAATGTTTTATAACATTTCTAGTATTAGCAATGCTATCTATAATATAATGAACAAAATTCTAGTTCATAAAGTTTTATATCACAATTGCTAAAAACCACTTTAACTTACTAAATTTTACAATGTAGCACAAACAAGCCCAAGTTTAATAATTCAATAAGAAAACCTACAGCCTGCTTAATGACAATAAACACCTGTCTTCACAGGCATACACACATATGTAGGTAGGTGGAATACTATTATGGGTATCCCGTGCGGTTCTTCTTGCCAAGTTGTACAAGAAAGTATAGTACTTTAGTAAAGTACTAAAAATCACATAATAGGGTTACAAGTTTATGCTCTCTTAGGGCTGCATTACCAGCTGCATCACCAATTGCATGCAGCCCTGGGCACCAGGATAAGTCATGTCTGGCCTGGAGATCATCTGACCTCAAGGAAGCCAGGATCCAAGTCCACAGCAATCAGTACCTGACTCCCAGTAACCTCCATCCATTCCTGGAGGCAGCTTTTCACACTCACTTCAGGCAGAGATCTTCCCCTTGTAGCTAGCAGCTCCCTCTCCTCCACAGCCAGCGTCCACCAGGGCCCAGGCCCTGCTCCTCGTCCGGGAGAGGGGCTCCGCACCCTAGCCCTCCTCCTCCCCTTCCCCCTCCTCCTCCTCCAACCCCGTCAGCACTATTTATATCCTGGGCTAAGTGACTGAGCACCAAAAAGGAGGCCGGATTTCCTCTATATAAATATTATTTTTGAAGCCGACACTGCCTTCTCTGAATCTTCTCCACACAACCTTACATGAGAAGTCCTATCGTTGCAGATATGAGAGCTAAGAAAAAGAAATTAAGCTCTCTGTACGTGTTGGGCACGGTGTGCACGCCATGATCAGAGCTACTAAGAAGCCTGAGGTACAAGAGCGAGAGGCCAAGACAGGGCGATCGCAAGAGCGCAGCCAGGACCCAGGCAACTCCAAAAGACTCAACACAGAGAGGTCTGAGGAACGCAGCACAGCACATGAGGGCCCTGGGTTCACTCCCCAGTACCCCCCAAAAGAAAGCTGTGGACATCGGGTGCTAGGTGGCAAAGGGTAAGAACTGAGCTCAGGCACAGCTTGAATCCAGAGGCACTCCTGAACAGGTCTTTTCGCGTGCAGTTTTTACTTTAAAATAATTTTAGGCCTACAGAAGAGTTGCAAGGAAGTATAAAAAGTTTCGATAGCCCTCTTACCAAGACTGGCTTGTTAGAATCTCAATCAAACTGCAAAACAGTTCAACTAGAAAGCACTAAGATACACACGCATGTGCACAAAATAATCAGTTTTACAGATTACAATGAAAACCTACCCTCAAAGGAAATTTGGGTTTAGCTTCGCCTGTCTCATTTCATTAGTACTACCAACATTATCTAAACTTACATCTACATTCCTCTCAGGAAACATACTTTTAAAGGACTGTGAAACTGCACTCAAAAGAACTAGGTCTTCAAAGTATCTGTCAGTTGAATGAGACACTGTTTTTTTTTTTTTTTTTTTTCTGCAAAGCTTTATTCCAGAGGGGCTCAGTCCTTCTTGGCAGCTGCCTTCCTCATGGCGGCCAGCACGTTGCTCAGCTCCTCACGCTTCCTCTTGGCACGGATGTGCGTCCCCACCCTTTTCTTGATGAACTTGAGGGCACACTTGTCCTTGGAGACCTTGAGCAGCTCCATGGCGCAGCGCTCATAGGGGGCAAAGCCACACACCTCCCGGATCATGTCCCGCACAAACTTGGTGTGTTTGGTGAGATGTCCGCGACGGCGGCTGTGCCTCGGTTGCTCACGTTCTTAGTCACCTTGTGGCCCTTATTGAGGCCCATGGCCATGGGATAGCGGAGGGCCATGGCTGGGGAAAGTGGAGAGCTACTCTTCTTCAATGGTCGCTGTGGCGGAAAAGCGAGACACTGTTAAGTTCCTGGATGGCCACTCTCATCTGTTCTCTCTGTAAATGACCCATAAAGTTGTCAAAAGAGCACATCCTGTTGAGTAGTAACTGGAAATGACAGGAACCAAAGACAGTAATGGGTCTAACAGATTATGATAGGCAAGAAAAAGACATTAAAACAAAAGACAACTTTATTTGATCAACAAAACTAGTTAAGAAAAAATACTGAATCTTGATACATTTACTTTAAATAAAAAAAACAAAACAAAACAAAAAAAAACCTGTTTCAAATGAAGCCCTAAATCCTGGATCATTTACTTTAAATAGCTTTTTGAAAATCTGCTCTGGGTCTGCTAACGATGGTAGAAGGGACAGCTAGTAAGTGATTCGCAAAAAAACTGTTCTCCAGCCATTTCTTAAACATACAATCATGGAGATAGCAACCAATTAAAAAGTAACAAATCTCACATCTGTGCCAATTCCAACATTGAGGTATTTTCACTGGGAGGTAAAAAGTAATAGAGCATTTCTCCTATTGCTAAGCATATAGGACCCACAGGGACTCTCCAAGCTATGCAGCTACAACACTGTTATCTTCTACGCGCACCAACAGGGCCACAGACAATGTCACCAGACAGACCCTAAGGCTCTGTACATGGAAAGCTCAGCCTGGACAAGCCCCTTGCCCTCTCTGCACTGCCTCCATGAACACAGCACTAAAGTCTGCATGAAAGACTAAAATCAAAGAAACAATGTTCTTGGTGCACAGAAAAGCTGTTGATTTCTTAATGCAGTTTTTGTGTCTTGCTATTTTCTTAGAGCTTATCAGCTCTAAGAATTCTTTGATGATCTTTATAGAGTCTTTTACATATAGACTGTCACCCTGTCTGCCAATAAGGGCAAATCTGACTTGTTTCATTCATTCATTCATTCATTTAATTTTTACCTAATTGCTCTGGCTACAACTTCAAGCACTGGACAAAACAGGAATGTTCAGAACAGGAATGGTGACCATGGGCACCCTCGTTTTATTCCTAAAGTCAGATGCTTTCAGCCTTCCCCCCATTCAATATGAGACTGCACAGACTTAAGTCTTATTTATTTTCTGTGCAAACCTATAAAAGAAAACACAAATGCAACTGTTCTGCACATACCTGCCTCAAACTTTCACTTAATGCAACATTTTCTCATTTCATCCCCTTCTCAATTTTAAGTATATAAATGTGTATGAACTTAATTTATCTATAACATATATGAACTGTTATTTATAATGCGAATGAAAGGGCTTGGAGAGATAGCTCAGCAGCATAAGCACCTACTTCACAAGTACAAGGTTCTGAGATCGATCCCTGGAAGTGCAAAAAATAATAATAATAAATTATAAATAATAATAATGTGAATAAACTGCAGTTTATTTAATCCCTTCCCTGCCATGGGGAATGTGTCATTTTTCTCCTATTAGAACATTTTATTTATTTATCTATGATGAACATTTTATTTATTTATTTATTTTATTGGTACCACGGATTGAGCTTGGGACCTTGGACTTTTTCACATTATATATATTTAGGAGGTACATTGATATATGTGTGCATGTCTATTACTTTTTAAATAGCAGTAGAAGTTTACTCCAAGGTTTTACATTAAGCTATACTCCCAACACTTTAAAAATTTTTTTGATTTTTGAGATAGGGTCTTGTCAACTTCCTAAACTGCAAATTGAGTCTGGCCAGAGGTGTAGCTCAGTGCAAAGGCCCCAAGTTCAACCCCCAGTATCCCAAAATTTTAAAGTTTCTCTACAACAGGAAGGATGATAATTAGGGATATAAACAAACATTGGAAAGCTGAAAACTTATGATTTCACAAAAAAAAAAAAAAAAGAAGAAAAAAACAGATGGCAGTAAAAGTACTTGCTTAATTCTAGAAAAGGCAAGCACTGAACAGTCCCTTCCAAATGTAAAAGTGATGCTACAACCCAGGACCAGGAAATGCTCCACAGTGAAGTCCGGATCCTGGGGCACAGGGAAGGCCAGGCCGCTCCCACAGATGGTGCAGCTTCGCTCTGCACCAGGAGAAAAGCACCACACGTGCCTGCCACAGCGCAGACTCCATCTCCAAGGCAGGGCCACAGCCTTCGTCTTACAAGAAGTATGTGCTGAAAATTTCCCACAATAAAATTTAGCATGAGAAAAGGGAGCTGTTTTCTCTCATTTTCTTTAGAGCACACTTTCCAGAGTGTCTGGGGTCTGGTTTTTGTCTTGCTTTGCTTTTTTGCCATACCGGGGATCAAACTTGGAACCTTGCCCTTGCCAGGCAGGTGCTTAACCCACTGCACTATATCTCATTTGAGTTGGGCATGCTGGTAAGCCCTGCCTGAGGAGCCTGAGGCAGCTAGGCAAGATCAAGCCTGAAGAGCGCTGCCTTCTATCACACCAAAAACAGGAAAACAATTCCATTAACAGTCACTTTGGGGGAAAAGAGAAAAAAACTAGGAAATAACTTACCAGGGAGGTAAAAGAACTCTACAGTGAAACTTATAAAACACTGAAGAAAGGAAGTGCAGAAGACACTAGAAAGACCCCTCATGCTTATGATCAGCCAAATCAATGCTGTTTACAGATAGAACGCAATCCCCATCAAAATTTCACTCACATTCTTCACAGAAGTAGAAAACAAAAGGCCCATAATAGCCACAGCAATCCTAAGCAAAAAGCTCAAAGCTTAAGGCATCATAGTACTGGATTTCAAACTATGCTACAAAGCCATAGTAACAAAAACAGTATGGTACAAGCACAGAAACAAATCCATAGCCAATGGAATAGAATAGAGGACACAAAAAAAAAAACACCTATGCACCCACAGCCTTCTGATTCCTGACAGAGCAGTCAAAGGCATACACTGGTGGAAAGACAGCCCCTTTAACAAATGAAGCGGGGAACACCACATGCATGGAAGACTGAAACTAGATCCCTATCTCTGACACTGTATAAAAACCAATTAAAGAAAAATTAAAATGGATCAAAGACCTATATTACAACACGTGAAACTGAAACTGCTAAAAGAAAAGACATAGGAAACACTTGAAGCCCACGTATCTGTATTAAAAGCCACAGGCACAGGCAAAGACTTCCTGATTATGATTTCAACAGCAGAGAAAATACCAAAAATCAACACATGGGACATACCAAACTAAAAAGTTTATGCACAGCAAAGGAAACAACAAAGTAAAGAAATAGCCAGTAAGATATGAGAAAACCTTTGTCTGTTGTTATGCTTCTGACAAGAGAATTAATATCTGGTATATACAAAAAACTTGAAAAAACACCAAAAAATTAGTATAATCAATAGCTAAAAACATTGGATAGACACATGTCAAAAGAATTACAAATGACCAATTGGTATATGAAAAAATGTTCAATATCTCCTGCCATCAGAGAAATGTAAATCATAACTACACTGAGAGCCCATCTCCCCCCAGTCAGAATGGCTACCATCAAGAATACCAATAAATAGCCGGGCGTGGTGGCGCATGCCTGTAATCCCAGCACTCGGGAGGCTGAGACAGGAGGATTGTTGTGAGTTCGAGACCAGCCTGAGCTACAAAGTGAGCTCGAGGCCAGCCTGAACTGCATAGTGAGACCCTGTCTCAAAAAGACAAAAAAAAAAAAAAAAAAAAAAAAAAAAAAAAAAAAAGAATACCAATAAACACTGGGAATAAAATCTATGATGTTGGATGCAATTTAATCTTAAAGTAGGAAATTATCCAAATGAGACCAACTTAATCATATGAGTCATTTCTATAGCCGGGTGCTTGTTCATCGCAAAAGGGAGGACAGAAAAAGAGCAACTGGGAGACAGAATGGACATCCTCCTGCTGTGAGCCTGGAGGAGGCCATCTGAGGAGCCAGTGGACAGCGAGTGGCTCAGTGACAGCCAGGAAGGCAACAAGGACTTCGGACTCTCCATCCGAAGTTGCAGAACACACACCCGTGCCTCAAATAGGGGTAGCGCTGAGCTAAAACCAGATCCAAGAAGACTGTTCAAATCTCCCATCTCCTTCCCTGAAAGAAGGAAAGACTATTGTCTATGAAGGTGATTATTGAGTACATTAAGTTTACAATATAAAGAAGCAACGGATGTTTGAAGAAGTTTTAAGGTACAAGTTAAAATAAATTTTAAAAAATACCAAAATAAATTTGGTGAGGATGGAGGGGGCTTTTAAATGCTGGTGGGACTATAAACTAGCTAAGCCACTATGGAAGTCTGTATGCAGGTGCCTTGAAAAACTAAAAATAGAATTACTGTATGATCCAGCTATACCACTGTTTGGAATATATCTGGGAGAAGCAAAATCAGCATACTATAAATACCTGCACATTGGGGGCCAGGGAGATGGCTCAGTGTAATAAGCGCTTCCCTGGCAAGCTCAAGGACCTGAGTTCAATCCCTGGGTCTGCCAAAAAAAAAACCTGCACAGCAATCTTTACTATGACACAATTCATAAAAGCCAACACCAGCCTAGGTGGCCATCCACAGATGAATGTGAATGGATAAAGAGAATGTGGCACACATACATAATGGAGCACTGCACAGCTATGAAGAACAAAACCATGTAGGAAAAGGGACCGAGCTGGAGATCGTCATGTTAAAAACAATACAAACCAGACTCAGAAAGGCAGCCTTGCGTGTTTTTCCTAGCATCTGGAATATAAAAAATAAAAAGTGACACAAAAGTTAAAAAAAAGACCACTATTAGATGAGAAGGAAACAAGGATGCGGGGAGGAAAATGTAAGGGAGGGTAACAGGAGGAATCTCCGTGTATGAAAATACACACCAAAACCTATTATTTTGTAAAATTAATAAGTATTAACATATTTTAAATAAATGGAATTGATAAATCAGAAAAAATAACCAAGTATGTACACTAAAAGTACAACAATTAATTTCTTTAGGTGGAGAAATTACAAATTATTTTATTTTTTTCTTTGTTTTTGTTTTATAATTTTCCTATGCTGAAAGAAAAAGTCTATAAGCCCTCGCCTAACAATCCAGAAATCCAACAGCTCCAAAAATGTGTTTTCATAAATTAGCAGCAAACTTTAAAGCCTGACCTAAACTGACAAGAAACTGCTGCATACTTATCCCATCTCATGTGAGTATTTACAGGTTTCACCAGAGGAGCACGACACTTCAGGGCACTGCCACACTCCCACCCAGGGCTCAATACCATACTCCCAACAACCTTGAAATTTTGGATGCTAAACCTTCAAACCAGGGATTACAAAACTGGATTATTTGTAATTTATCACCACTAACACTTTAGGCTTTTAAAAATGAGATTCCTCATATCCCAGGATTGGGAGCCAGCTCTTACCAATTAACAATTGAAAAAGGCAACAGCAAAGACAGACAGTGGACAGGCGGGACCATTATCCGACTGCCGAGAGGCAGCAAGCACGCAGCTCGCACCAGACAATTGGCAGCCGGGCCACCGAGTCCTCAGCAGGGCCCAGGCCTCACGCACATGCAGGAGTTAGCTCATGCCAGGACTGTCCTGCCCATGAAGACGCAGAGGCTGAAAAGCGCCATGATCGGACCATTGGTGCAGCAGGGCGCAGGTGGCACTGATGTCTCCTCGGGCACATTCTGGACTTCTCATACCAAAAACAACACTGGCGGACTAATGGCTTTCAAAGCAGAGACAACGGACTTGTCTTCGAAACTTTTATTTGTAGACTAAACAAACTTGATCTACAAATTACTGAGAAAAGAAAAATATGAAGCCATACCATATAATTTTTAGTATTACTACCATTAACTCTAACCACACCAAACATATCTGAAGACGTGCGATGGATATAACTTTATTATATGATGCAATTTTCTATACCACAGAAAATCTCCCAGTAATCTTTTGGAAGCCGGTGTGGCAAACATTTTTTGAGGGCTCTCCAAAAACAAAGAGACCACGTTCCTACCCACAGGGGAGGCTGACTTTTCCAAGAACAAACTCTCCACTGTCTACTTGTGGGGTTTCCTTGGTACCTCTGGGCCACAAAACCCAGTAATTTACTTTCCTTACTGAAAACCAGGGCAGAAATAGCCTGCACCATTTCCTTTTTCTAAACCAAAATTCACAGCTGTTTGGGGTGAACAAGCCAAAGAGGGGAAAAGCAACCTTTTAAAGGGATTTTTCTGGCCAACAATGCCATTTTCAATGTGCCCATAACCTCCCGTGACAATGAACAGGCTGAAGCTGACTGGATTCAAGTCGCAGTTTTCAGACCACAAGGTTGTCCCTACACAAGGTTTCCTGTGTCTACTTTGTATAACTAAGGCAATACAAACTGAACTTCATAGCAGAATTCATAAAAAATAAAAAGGGACAGCGATTTATTAAACTACTGTAAACTGTCTTTTACAACTAGATGCCCTACCCTACAGAAGTCATCTCCAGGCATGCTGATTTTGTTTGGTTTTTAACAAGGGACCAATAATAATGCACAGCAACTACAAAATAAAAGGGCTGCCATGCCAACAAAATCATACTTAAAAGGAGTATTTTCAGAAGTTCTTGAAAAGCTGTTTTTAATTAAGGTAGTTTGGTAGAAGGTTCAGAAAGTGTCCTCAAAAGAGCCGGGCGTGGTGACACAGGCCTGTAATCCCAGCACTCGGAGGCTGAGGCAGGAGGATTGTTGTGAGTTCAAGACCAGCCTGAGCTACAAAATGAGCTTAAGGCCAGCCTGAACTGCATAGTGAGACCCTGTCTCAAAAAGACAAAAAAAATAGAAGAAAGAAGAAAAAGAAAGAAAGTGTCCTCCTAGGGGATAGTTGTGATTTGCTTTATTTTTCACTCTTGCTTTTTTTTTTGGCAGTACCGGGGATTGAACTCAGGCCCTTGCACTTGCCAAGGAAGCACTTACTCCACTGAGCCATCTCCCCGGCCCCTCTTGCATTATTTTAGAAGAACAAGTGACACATCCAGGGGCCTTGTTGGTTAGCTCAGTTGTTTAAAGTGCCTGCTTAGGCAAACAGTCAGGCACAGTGGACCGCAGCTCAATCACCAGCTCCACACACCACACCAGGTCTGCCCTTAATGCAGCCTAAGCCAGCCAAAAGAAATCCTTCTGAAGAAGTGAGACATTCTGCTGCAGATCTCCCATCCCATACTCCTTACATCATAAGTGTTGCCCTCTTCCTTAGGATGCTAAAACCACTTTGGTCAAGATAGACAAGTTCAAAAGAAATCCACCACAGCACAAGTACAAAAGTCAAAGGGTCAGCAGGAGGAAAAGCTGTCATGATGTTACAATTTCTGAGCTCCAGGGCCAGCTGATAAGATGTTTATGTTAACCATTGTTTTTTTAAAAAAATGGCCTGAATTTTTGAAACAAACATTAATAACCTTTTTCAAAATAATTATTAATCTGGGGGCTGGGGAGATAGTTCAGTTGAATAAAGGGGCCTGAGTTCAATCTCTGGTTCTGCCACAAACAAAAAAAATAATTATTATTTATCTGAAAACAAGAGAATCACTACAAATCTAAGCTGTGTAGTGAGACCCTGTATCAAATACATAAATAAAATAACAGTAATATTGTCATTATTATTATTGTCTTATCTTCTGATGTTTGGGAGCACTTGCTACTGTCCACAAAAAGTAGTTCATGTGTCAAATATTCTAACCCCTCACTCTTCACTGTAGAGCCTTTTTCTTGTGTGTGTGTGAAACTGGGGATTGAACTCAGGCCCTTGCGCTTGCCAGGGAAGCACTTATTCTACTGAGCCATTTCCCCGGCCCTGTAGAGATTTTTAATAACAGAAAATTTGGGTCTATTCAGAGACACTCTTTATTTTTTTCTCTTCTCTTCTTTCATGAGATAGTAAAAAGCAAGCTTATAGCCATGTTTGTTGCCATCTGCACATTTTCAGGTTTCTCCAGCAAGCCAGGAGGATATAATATAATTAGAATCAGTAAATAAGGGAGGACTTGCTTAGGAAGCCATTCATTAACCAAAAGTTACCTTATACAAGGTCAAGCAGCCTGCGACCATGAATTATGAATTTAAGGCTGCCTAACTGCAGAACAAATGGCTTTAATTCTAATATTATACTGCCTGAATAATATAAACCTTTCTATTCACACACATCAGTGATCAGCTTATAAAATGACCTTCAATTTTAAGCTACTATATGATTACTTTCATTCTGACACTTCCTTTTCTTAAATTTCCTTTGGACTTTTAGACTTTCGGACATAAGTTTATAACCCAAATCTTACTGTATTCTTGAACAGAAGTTGCTTTCCTGGAAAGCAGTAACTTTACCATAACCCTAAATATTGAAAACTCCATACACTGAGAAATTTAATGCCCACTGTATGCCTACTGCCAGAATTCACCATCAGTTAAAAAGTTTGACACTTGCCTGTTGCAAGGTCCCAAGCTATGGACTGAAGGCAGGCACCCATTAAACATTCAGAAAACGAGTCCATGTTACATAGGTGTAATCCCTGCAATCTGAAACCTCCAGGATTGACCATTTGGAGTAACTATGCTTTCCAGTTATTATTTTCCTTTTAAGTAACAAAAATTTATATTTGAATCATTTTCAGTAGAAAATAAAAATGTGTACTGTCCTATTTTTATTAACAATTTCATTATATTACTGAATGTAATTTAATCTTCAGTGGTTAAAAGCTGTAACGGACATATAGTGTAGCACTAAGATAGTACAAAGAATCTTGGGGCCTACTCAGATGTGAAGGGCTAAAACATGTCAATAACTTTTTTTTTTAATTTTAGATACTGAATCAAACACTGATCTTGCACTTGGCAGGCAGGCACTACGCCACTGAGCTATATCCCCAGCCCCCTTGATAACGTCTAAGGACTGAAAGGGCTGAATTTTATCCTTCTTTTAAGCAGGAGCCAATCTGTCAAAGAGACATATACATTACCATGAGCTCTATGAGGGAACAGGTCACACTGGGAGAAGAGATGATTCTGATAGAGAACCTAACAATGTACTAGGTCTGAGATAATTTTGCAGGGCATCTAGCAACCACTTGGCCTGGTACAAAGCCAATGATAGATGAACATTTGGTTAATGAATGGCATTAATATGCCTGCCTAAGCAGATCCTCCCTTATTTACTGTTTCTAATATGCCATGGCTTGAAAACAGATTGCCAAGCATGAAAGATCACCACTTGAAATGTATCTGGCATGGTAATTCACACACAGCAGGTGCAGCCTGGCAAAACTCCATGGCATGAAATGAAGATAACACCAAGCACTGAGAATGCGCTAGGAATCATAATAAGTCTGTTAGTCATTAGCTGAGACAATACCTATGAGGCAGGTAGTATTATTCCCATTTCACAGATATACAACTTGAGGCTCACAGTTACCATATATAAGGTCAAGCAGCCTGCAACCATAAATTACAAATTTAAGGCCGCCTAACTCCAGAATAAATGGATTTATTTTATTTTATTTTTTTTAGCGGAACCAGGGATTGAACTCAGGCCCTTGCGCTTGCCAGGAAAGTGCTTTAATCCACTGAGCCACCGCCCCGGCCCCCAGAACAAATGGCTTTAATTCTAATATTATACTGCCTGAAAAATATAAACAAGTGAGCATCAGAAGGATGTGTGTGTGTGTGTGTGTGTGTGTGTGTGTGTTCTTTTTAAAATGGAAGTCTTAACTAACTTTCTGACTCTCAGACATAATCTGAAACAGGTAAGGATGACTATACGTTAACATAATACATAATAAAAAGCCCAACTGAGAAAGTTAGATGAGCCTTGATGCCTTAATGATGCTCTACATAGTACAGGTGAGGCAGGCCCAAGAAGTAGAAGCTTGAAAAATCTGTGTGCACTAGGCACACAGAGGGCTTTAAGAGGTTAAGAGCTGAGACCAAGTCGTGTAAGACAAAAGGACACTGTGTCATCTAAGAATATCCACACTGCTTTTGTGCAATGGGAAGGAATCATAAGTTCATGAATTGACAAACATGTGTGACTGGAAACATCTACACCCATGCAGCTGCAAGCTCCACGAATAGCTGGACCCGTTAGGTCACTGCTGGCAGCGCTAATGGAAATGGCATCCAACAGCTAATTCAAAGGCCAGATATGAAGCTCTGATTGCATGGCTTTCACTGAACAACCCAAGGTCCTTGGCAGAAAGTGCAGTTGGGGGGTAGGGGACTCACTCCTAGCAAGTCCAACCTACAAGGTGAGGACATGCTGACCAAGGAATTATTTAAGTGTCTGGTCTCATTTGCTCGGAGATCTTTCACCAGGTTTAACCAGAGTCAGCTCTAATTAATGACATACCTAATGTAACTAGTGCCCCAAGATCCTCCCTGCCCCGGGGAGTCACAGTGATGGGAAGCTGGGAAGCGCTTAGGCATCTGCAGCCTCCACAACAATCACACAGAGCAAAGTCAAGAGTCAGCTCTAGCTCTGGGCATGAGAGACAACATCCACCATTCACATCTTAAGAGCCTGGGCACTTCAATAGGAGACCCAAAGGGAAAACACTGCTCAACAGACTCCTGCCCATGCTTACCTCCCCAACCCTCAGTGGAGATTCCAAGTGAGTGAGGAGTGAGAACACAAAGAATCAATTCACCTGTGCTGGAGGGCAGGTGAAGTGTGAAAATGTCTCACTTGAGGATTCCAGGGTTAAGGTATCTCTGGCAAATCCCCAAAAGCTACATCAGCAAGTCACACAGCCACCTCCAAGCTTATAGTTGCTTCTTTGCCTCTCAAACATCAGAACTGTGAAGACTCAATGAATCCTGGAAGGATTCAAAACCCACTTCAATGGCCAGCAAGATATCTCAGTGGACTAAGCACCTGCTTTGGCAAGCACAGGAACTAGGGTTCGATCCCCGATTCCACATACCCCGCCAGCCCCACCCCCAGGGCACATTGAACTTGCTATCAAGTCCAGGCATGGTGGCACATGCCTGTAATCCCAGCGCTAGGGAGGCTGAAAACAAGAGGATCACTACAAGTCCAAGCTGCACAGTGAGACCCTGTCCCAAATACATAAATGGATAAAAAAAATCATGCATCCAATGTACATACACTGAGCACCTGTAAGTCACCAGGCACTAATGCACAGACTGGGAACATAAACAGAAGTACACTGATACATTCTTATTTATTACTTAAAGGTCCCAACAATAAGTTCTCCAGAAGACCCACATGTACCGAACAAGTCTCATTTCTGCACCTGTGATCAAGTTGTGCCCACCTGGAACATTCCCATCACATTTCATTTACCCAGACCCTTACATTTTTCAAGCCCAGTTTAACTACCCCTCCCTGTGGAGGCCCTGACCTCCATTCCACCCCAAGGTGACGTCTCCATACTCTAACAACACATTACCAACAATCACAGGAGTACTACCACCAGTTTATTCAGAGATGGTTCACTCTCCAACTGATATTCTTATTTGACAAATGTTGAGTAACTCCTGAGCCAAGTACTGTTTTAGAGGGGAACTGGAGAAAGAGCAGCTTACTAGTACAGTATTTTTCTTCCCTTAAGGAGTTTCCTAGGGAAGGTTCTTTTCCTTATATTGCTTTTTAAAATCTTTCAGTAAAGACCTTGGTTGGAACTCCATGCTTAACACATAACAATGTTAGAGCCGTGGGCTTCTTAGGTCCAAGCTCACACAAATTGAAGTTACATAAACTAATAGGGAACAAAAGCTAACGAAGCCATTTCTAAATAAACTTCCACTTCTTTAAAAACCTCAGAACAAGGAAGGAAAAGAAAACAGGCTATGAAAGCGCTGCTGAACCAACATATTTTACTCGCACTAACAAAGCGCTTGCAAACCTCCTTCCAAGCTACACAAAAGTGATCTCTTCCCCTCAAGCCTCGAAACCCCAGATTCAAGTGTTTACTTTAACAGATCTCGGCAAAGTTTAAAGCACCTTTAAGGATCCTAAATAAGTCTTTAAAACCTTTATTTCTTGAAAGCCCCCTGATGAGTCTGGATCTGAATGAAGCGAGGGTGACTGCAAAAGGACAGTTTCAGATTTTCCCGGAGAAGTTTAAAGACAAACTCTTCTTCGAGGGCCATAAATCTACAATTTTAGTATAAACAAAAGGCTAGTCCTGCTGAGCCTGGTGCAAGGTTCCAAGGTCCTAACAGAAGGAAATCAACAGAATTTCTGCCAGGAAAGCAGTAAGACGCTACAAGGCGTGGGAGTTTCTGCAGGAGATGAGAGAGATTTTCTCTGTGTATTTGCTCTAAAGTGGCTTTTGTAAGAAACCACAGGCTGCACCCCGTAGCGAGCGAGGGTGCAGCGAGGCTGTGCCATGCGGCACGGTGCCACCTGGGCACTCCCACCATTCTCCGCCGCGGCCCGGGAGGCTGAACGAATCCCCAGGCACCGTAGCCCCAGGGACCCCGCAATCCCACTGGCCGAGCTAAGGCGCCCCGACCTCTCCGGGGACCCCCACCGACGAGCAGGAACCAGGGCTTCAAGGTAGGGCCGGGCCGCGCGTGTACCCACCTAAGCAGACTGGAGAGAGGATGACTGGAGGAGCCGAGACCGCCGCCGCCCCCGGAGCCACCGCCGCCGCCACCGCCCCCGGAGCCGCCGCCGCCGCCGCCGAAGCCCGAGGAGAGCCGTTTCCCGGACAGCAGCTTCTCCACAGCCGGGAGGTGCCCGGTGCGGGCTGCCTCCAGCAGCTCCTGCTCCTTCCCCATCCCCAGTGCCACCGCCCCCTGGACCCCCTCCCCAGGGCCGCAGCCGAGCCTGCTCTGGGTCCCAAACTTTCCGTCTCCGAGCAACGCACCCCCGAACCGGCCAGGGACACCACCCCCCCTCCC
>PVKA01007232.1:21371-44401 GCA_004027165.1 Ctenomys sociabilis | reverse complement strand
ACGCGCCTCCCTCAAGCCCTGGGGAGCCCATGGCACTGGAAATACAGTAACGATCTGGTCAGTGTGGAAACAAAAAGAAATACAGCAACGCGCGCCTGCATTTGTCAGCTCTTGCAGCTTGCATACATTAAATAATCCGTGAGGAGATCTAGTGATACGGAGATGAGTAAAACGCCCTCCCTATCTCTACAGGAAAAGAAAAAAAAATCAAATAAAAATATTCTCGGGACTTAGCCCTCACCCTCTAAACTGGTGACTTTCTAAGCAGAGACCGTCTTTGTCCTCTTAGTTTTGATGAGACTAACCAAATTAACCAAAAACAAAAACAGATTTTGAAGCGCCCTCCCCACCGAAAAAAAAAAAAAAAAAAAAAAAAAAAAAAAAAAAAAAAAAAAAAAAAAAAAAAAAAAAAAAAAAAAAAAAAAGAAAAAAAAAAAAATAGAAGCTATGTTTGTTCCCAGGTAACCACGTAGCACTGTTCCCGCCTGGAAGTAAGCGGTCAGTAGTTGTAGAGTGAAATAAATTGGATCAGATCTCTAGTAGTGACTGAGCACCTCCCCTACTAGGTGTTTGCAAAATAAATGACTCGGTAAACAAAAACGTTTCCCTTCACAAATTCTGGTTTCCTACAGCGGAAAACTCATACTTCCAACCTTTACTCTTTCCACTACTATAAAATCGGAACATCTCAAGTGGTTTACTCGCGCCTTTAGAGCCCTGAAAGCTTTCGCGCGCTTGCAAATGACCCCTCCGAGGACCTATACGGATGATGTCATCAGGACGCGACAAACAGGAAATAAGCTAAAGGTTTAGGGTGGTGTTCAGGCTAGAGCTCTTTCTGAGAGCGCGGCGCTCTCCTTGCTCCAATCCTGGCTGCGATGGACAGTGCCCGAGAGTCGCCCACCTACAAAGGTGAAGAAATAGGAGAGTCAGATGAGACAGCCTCTGCTCCTGTGATCCCGGGGACTGCAGACACAGACGCAATCCCGGAGGAAACTGATGCAGACGGAGATGCAGATTTGAAAGAAGCCGTAGCGGAGGAAGGCGAGGTATAGAGATGAAAGGAGTACCCCAAGATTGAATGAATGGCTGCTTGTGTAAACTCTCCTGGATTAGTCCTTCCGGTGCTAGAAAAAGCCCAACTCCTCTTGACTCTACTGCAGTCTCGAGGGGTAAGAGAGAGGAGGACAAAATTCTAGGGTTGGTTCGATCCCAGAACCAAGGTCTGGGTGAAATTTTTAATCATTGCCTTTATGGATTAAAGCTACTTTATGTTTTGTCTTTGTTGTTTTGCTTGTTGTTTAGCGTTGTGTTTTTGTTTGAGACAGGGTCCCGATCTGTAATTCAAGCTGGCCTTGCACTTACTATCTGGCCGGGAAATCATGGCGATCCTCTTGCCCAGCCTCCGGAATCCTGGAATTACAGGCACGTGCCACCATGCCTGGCTAGGAAATTTAAATATTCTCTTGTTTTTCCTGGCGAGGGAATTGGGATTCCATACCACATGGAGATTGTGTAAGAACTAGAACCAGTGACTTGAATGCTAATATCCAAAGATCACCCCGCTTCAAAACCCTAAACCATTAGTTAAGCCAACATTGCCTAGCTGAATATCAGTCAAGGCTAGAGGATCTCCGCATTCTGAGTTCCAGTTCCAGAAGTAGAATCTCAGGGTCTTAGCGCTAAGAAAGGACCTACAAGATCTTAGAATGAACATTACATTAGATGAAAATGTGCTCCAGAATATAAGATTGCATCAAAATATATAAAGTAAGAACTTAGAGAAAATTAGGGCAAAACTTGTAAGAAAGCAACTTTAAGCAGGATGTGGTGGCACATGACTGTGATCTCAACACTAAGGAGGCCGAGGCAGGAGGATTGTCACGAGTTTGAGACCAGCCTGGACTACAAAGCCTTGTCTCCAAAAAACTTTAAATAAAAAGCCTTAAAGTAACTCTCAAGAAGAAGAATTTTGTGGGGGTTTGGGAGATAGCTTAGTGGACTAAAGTGGCTGCTTAGGCAATCTCAGGGACCACGGTTTGATCCTGGCAGCGCATGCCATGCCAGCCCTGCCCTAGGGCCCAGCCTTTGAGTCCCGGCCTAGTAGTTTAAGACTATAATCCCAGCACCTGGGAGGCAGAAAGCAGGAGGATCACTGAATCAGAGTTGCATAGTGAGATCCTGCAACAACCAAATGAATTAAAAAAGAAAAAGAATTTTTAGTAATTAAGTTGACTTATTTGCATAGAAATTTGCACCTAACAGAAGGTGTAATTGGATGCTTCTAAAGCCCTGTTAAAAATTGGTCACATAGTAAACCAAAAAGGGAAACATAAAAGCTTAAAAGTAGAAACGATCACAGGTCACATCCTGTTAGCAGAAGCCTGACTAACGGTACTAACCAAAAGATATTAAAAGGTTTCCTAAAAATTCTCATATTAAAGAAATTAACACTACATCAAATGCTGAGAGATTTGACCAAAGTCTTATGTATTAAAAATTCATAGCCCTACAAAGTTTTGAAAATAAGGACCCAACTCAAGAAACTGAAAAGAAACCAGACATGGTGGCACATGCCTGTAATTCTAGCACTTGGGAGACTGAGGCAGGAGGATTGTTGGGAGTTTGATGCCAGCAGTATAAAGTGAGCTCAAGGCCAGCCTGAACTACATAGTGAGACCCTGTCTCAAAAAGACAAAAACAAGAGACTGAAAGATAAGAAACCAGAAGAGTATAGGACCAAGGAATTAAGGATGAAAGTAGATACTAATGAATTAACACTTTAAAAACAGGAACTAGTAGTGAAACTCTGAATACCCTGTAGACCCTTCCCTAAAATATAAATAAATAAATAAAAATAAGAGCAGGGACTGAGGGTGTGCTTTGGTAGAACCAGACAAGGTCTTAGCACCTGAAAAGGAAATATAATCTTCAGCTTAAGCCCAATAGGTGTAGGAGTATAAAAAAATGGACACTTTTTAAGGAAAAATGTGAATCATCAAAATTGAAGCACGAAGAAGTTAGAAAACTTGTGTAAATCAGCAAGAAAAAAACCTGAAAAGATCAAAGATACACAATTTTCACCCTCATCTAGTTCCTCTAAGACAGTTAAATCTCATTAATAAGCTTTGTTGTCTAAGATTCCATGTGAAGTCAGGACAAAGTTCCAATGTGATTTGTGCTCTTATTAAACATATTTATGTTTAGACAAGATATAATGTCTGCATCTTCTACTATGAATTACTACAAAGACAACAATATGCAATGTATTAAGTACTGCAACTGTACTATTAATCTGTTCTAAAATTATCTCATTGCTACTTTCTCAATAAAATTATTTTAAAAATATTATTTATTAAACTAATGCTTATGAAGCCTGATGTTGTGGCACATGCCTATAATCTCAGCACTTGGGAAGCTGAAGCTTAAAGATCCCCATGACTTTGAGACCAGCCTGGATTATAAGCAAGATCCTCAGGGCCAAAGAAATGGCTCAGTAGAATAGATGCTTGCCTAGCAAGTGCAAGGGCCTGAGTTCAATCACCGGTTCCACCAAAAAAAAAAAAAAAAAAAAGACCGTCTTAAAAAATAAAAATTACAAGTGGCCAGGGAGATAGCTCAGTGGAATAAGTGCTTGCCTGGCAAGCGTAAGGTCCTGAGTTAGATCTCTGGTACCGCAAAAAAATAAAAATAAAAATTATGGTCTGTAAACATAGTGCTGAGACCTGAGGCAGAAGGATCACTGCAAGTTCAAGACCAGCCTGGGCTGCATAGCAAGACCTATCTTACCCAAAAAAAAAAAAAAAAAAAAAAGGTTCAGAAAAGGAGGCCAATGAGGAGAGGGTATTTTGATTCTTGGTGTTTCATTACTTTGTAAACAGATTTTGGAACTCTGACCGTAGCTGAGTTGGAAAACTGGATTATTTAGCTAGCATATTGGGCTATAATATTCCCTAAGGAGAAATCCTGTATCTGTGGATTGATGGTACATTCTGTGCCTAGAACTAAAAAACTACTCAATAAATGAATTTGTTGTGTTGTAGTAAGGATGCTTTCTTTTTGCTTTGCCCTTCCCTTTTTCATTTCCCCAGCTCAAGAATCAAGATGTCTCAGACTTAACAACAGGTGAAAGGGAAGACTCATCATTACTTGCTCCTGCAGCCAAAAAGCTGAAGATAGAAACCAAAGAAAAGAAAGAGAAAAAGCAGAAAGTGGATGAAGATGAGATTCAGAAGATGCAGTAAGTCATTTTCCCATTTCAAGGTTCTGACTTAACTACACATTTCATACATTTTTCTTGGCCTTTGCATTTTTTCTTTTTGAAACCCAAGAGATCTTTTGCTGGATGTATTTGTACGTATGCCTTTTCAGATTTGTTTTTTATTTGGTATGTATAGCTATTTTCATGTTAGTAAGTATGCTGATAATTTGTTTTTAATGCTTATTTTATCTCGTTATGTGGATGTTCTAGTTGATTTTTATTGTTCTTTTGACAATACTGATATATCTGAGCATATCTATGTATTCCTGCCCATGACACTTTCAAACAAATTCTTAAAAAGTGTAATTGCTAGTTTAAGCAACATAAAAAAAAAAAAAAAAAAAAAAAAAAAAAAAAAAGCCAGGTGTAGTGGTGCACACCTGTAATCCTAGGACTCTAGGAGGCTGAGACAGGAAGATAGCAAATTTGAATCCAGCCTGGGCAATTTAATGACTTAGTGAAAAGTATGAAAGGTTTTTGTATGTATTTCCAACATTTTGAAAAGTATTTCATTGTTTTTGCTGGATTTTGGTCTTGCTTTTTGATGGTATATGGGCATTGAGCCCAGTGCCTTCATATTGACCTGCGTCTCCAGCCCTTTAATCACCCAAGTGAAGCTCACACTTGCCATCTACTTATTGGTCATTGATATTTTTATAAATTTCCTGCTCACGTCCTATGTTCATTTTCTACAAATGATTTTTATGAATTATATATTACAAATAGTTTTGTATATAGTTTACAAATATTTTCCCCCTAAATCTGTTAAAGTTAAAAACTACTTCTTTGAATATAAACATATTATTATCACTGTGAAATGGAGACGGATCCTAATGTTAAAGCCAGTCTGTAAAGTATGACACTACCCCCGCATTGTTCAGCTTTTGTCCTTGTTAAAAAAAAAAAAAAAAAAAAAAAAAAAATTTACTACTTTCTCAAGTTCCTTAGTGGTAAAAATGTTGCCTCCATTCCTCATTGGCACCAGGCCTGATACCATGGACTCCCTCAATATTATTTGTATAATTGTCTGAGACTTGCTTTTCTTGACTTGATGTTTTCAGCTTTCATTCTTATCAGCTAACTTAATTGGCTGAATCTTTTGTCTAGAATCCTGGTCTCTTCTTTTTCGGAGGAGCAGCTGAACCGTTATGAAATGTACCGCCGGTCAGCTTTCCCTAAGGCAGCCATTAAAAGGGTAAGGCTGAGCTTGCCTTCACTGTCGTGTGTCACAGCTGAATCAGGCTGTCATCACCACAGTCTCTCTCTTCTCTTAAGCTGATCCAGTCCATCACCGGCACCTCTGTGTCCCAGAATGTCGTCATCGCCATGTCTGGTATTTCCAAGGTTTTCGTTGGGGAAGTGGTAGAAGAAGGTGAGTGATGTTGATTATACATGGATTGTCCTGGGCTAGCCTTCTTTTCAAGAATATCAATAGCAAGGAACTTACTGAAGCACCCATTGGAGTTTCCATTTGCAGTGGGGAATCCCAGTATTCAGGAAAGCATTACTTGTTTCTTGTAAGTTTCAATACTAGAGATCAAGGAACTATCTAGGAAATCCCTCCCCATACCTCTTCTCAGTCCAGGCTATAAACAGTAGATTTTGTGTTTTACACAATCAGAGCTTGTTTGTCTCTGCTGACAGATACAAGAAAAGCCATGACCAGGGCTAACCTAGTATAATATGGTATGTGGTGACATTGTCACCCTGGGAAAGCCCCTACCACCACCTCCTGTTAACAAAAAGCCTGGCTGCTTCCCATTGCTAACCCCTAGCTTATAAAGTCTTGATGTGCTTAAGCAGGAGATATGTTTTACTGTTGTCTGATAAAGCCTACCTTGGCATACTACTGACATGATACATTTTGTAGCATTCTCTTAAAGAAGGGAAATGTCTTGATTTATTCCCTTAACAAATTATAAGAATTACAGAACCCTTTTGCATTAGTAAGTTCTCATGTGATAATGAAACATTCTTGTTTCCCTTTGCTTAGCTCTGGATGTGTGTGAGAAATGGGGAGAAACACCACCACTACAACCCAAACATATGAGGGAGGCTGTTCGGAGGCTGAAGTCTAAAGGACAAATCCCCAATTCGAAGCACAAAAAAATCACCTTCTTCTAGACTAAAGCCCAGAAAAGGCCTGTTACTGACAAAGAATTCTGGTTCCAATTCCCTGTTCTATGAGACTTTCTGCACTGGTGTTTCAGTGTCACCGTCCTCCAGTGCAGCCTACATCACAGTTGCCTTGATTAAATTTTGGAACTTCACAGGCTATTCTGAGATGCTCAGCTGCCTCTATCTAGCTGAAAGAAAGAGACTCAGCATCTTCTGGGCAAGGGAGCTGCTTCAGAGACAAAATCTTTCAAGAGAACTTTCACATTGAAGCCTAAAGTACCAAAACCTAGACTGTTCTTGCATCTGGTTTTAAGTAGCTGAGATCAGCAGAAACTTTGGCCCTGTAGTACTCTACCATGAAGGATGAGATAACATGTGCTTGCTTTTGTTTTATTTTGGCAGAATCAGGAATCAACTCAGGCTGTTAGCACTTGGCAGGCAAGCACTTATTCTACTGAGCTATCTCCCCAGCCAACATGTGCTTGCTAACATTTAAGATTCTCCTGTGAATTTTGGTGACTGATCGTCAGACTTTTCCAACTTGTAATTATTTTGTGTCCCGCTGATTGGAATGGGGAGAATTTTATCATTGTTTTTTGGTGTCCAAATAAAACTTTGACTCTTTTGTAAAAATTTGTGAGCCCCTCCCATTTTCTACTAGAACCATCAAAATTTTGACTCACAAAAGAGCACTTCAAACACTGGAAAACCACATAAAAGCCCATATATTTCTGACTCCTATAAATAGATACACAAGAACCAATACTTTTTAATAAGTTTAATTTGTTTTTCAGGTGGTTCACAGAACCAGTATACTCAGGGTTGGGTGCAATATTGCAACATTAAAATTTCCCAATACTGACCAGGATTCCAGTTCATCACATACATTCTCAATGTTATCCTCACACAGAGGGGATGGAGTGACCTTTTATTGACAGTGGTTAGCAGTGATAAGGCTACTATAATGTAATTGGTAAACCCCCCAAAACTGACGTTAGCATCGCAAGGAAAAGGTTCTAAAGCTGCTCTCTCTTCAAGCTTTCCTTGAACAGGTCTTAGTAAAGACTCCAATTCTGTTTAGCACCCTGAGTGAGGAAATATTTTAGACTTAGAAATCTGGGCAGATCTGACTTTTTAAGTATTTCACATTAAAACTCAAGGCTGTAAGGAATTAGCCAAAGAGACACTTCCATGGAGCATTCCATGAAAAAATGTACAACAAGCTAAGTCTTGACCAAAAACTAATAAACTGACAAAAAAGATACTCTCATTTCTAACAGGAACTTTTTAATATCTGTGGAAACTACACCTATTGCAATTGAAGGTACTAGATAAGGCTAAAAATAACAAAGGAGAGTGGGAGATCAAATCCCAAATCTGGCCACATAGCAAGGCCTTACTGTTAAAGGTTATGCAGGATCAATTCCCCTTTGTGCCATAGGGAATGGAGTACCCATTCAATAACAGTGACTGTCCACAGCTACCCAGAAAAGACTAGAATATTCTCATGGTGTGCCACCCCATGTTCTTTTTCGACAATGGTGACAAAATTACAAGGCCACAACACAGCTTTCATTCCCAGTTATGTCACTGTACCAGTTTGTATAGCAAAGCTCATTCCTTTCCAGCTTTGTGGCTTCTGACTTTAGAAATTTCAGTGATTATTAAAATTGGCAGGGGAGGGACAGTGCAATGAAACCGGAACGCAAGACCTACATCCCTAGGCTACAGTGCCATCTTTACATAGCCTCTGTCTCCCCCTAAGGGGAAACCAATGCACAATAAATGAGCCTAATAGAAGTACAACAGGGACAGGGTTAGTGAGAGATGGAATTTAATCCCTTGTACATTCCACACATGAGAACCATTCTTCAGAACCATGCAGGCAGTGGCAGAGATTAAGGCCAAGGCAAAAGAAGGCCCACATGGAACAGTACAAAGCAGCATCATGTGACTGGTACCCACTTCTGCCTTAGAGAAATGTGGTTCATTATTCCAGTGAGTTGAAAACAGAATTAAGATTTAAATTAGTCCATCCACACAAAAGCACATGCCTAGCATACCCCCGTAAACAGGAAATAAAGACCATCACAGATAGTGCATGGCTATAAATGTTTTGTAGCTGAAACAACGAGGTAAAGAGGCTGGGGCTTGAGGGACAAAGATGAATTACTTGAGGCATTTTCAGAAGTCATTTCTACTGGGTTCCGAGGCAGAAAATATAAGCCATCCCAAAGGGCTCACACTGCTTTTTATTATTTTCCTTTACCCTTACCCTGAAGATTAACACCAGTTCATACTTCATTGGAAAGCTTCATCCCCCAGAGATAGAAGTATGAAAATACACAAGATGGTTTTTAAGAGCCGGTAAGATAGCTCAGCAGACTAAGTACCTGCTTAGGCAACCACAGGGACCAGGGTTTGATCCCTAGCACCACATGCCAGCTGGCCTGCCCCCGCCCACAGGCATGCTGAGCCAGCAACCAAATCTGGGCATGGTGGTACACACCTATAACCCCAGCGCTGGGGGAGGCTAAAAACAGGAGGATCACTAGAGTCCAAACTGCACAGTGAGACCCTGAACCAAATACATTTAATTAAAGAAAAAAAAAAGTTTTACTAAAATTCCATGGAATAATGAACCCTATACCCCACTACATTTTGAGAGATGATTTCAAGATGTAACAGCTAAAGCTGCCCCATAAGGAAATTCTAAGGCTCCATTTGATGTACAGGCAAGAAGATTCCCTCAGACTGCTCAGAGCCCTGACAGTGTGGTCTTAAGGTGGATTCTTCTACAGCTCAGGCTCAGCCTTAGAACCTGCTGATATCTGTCTACTGTAAGCTTATGGTAAAGATAAGAAAAGCCAGGCTACTAGATATTTTTTGCCTGTAGAAATGCCACAGGGATTTGGAGGGTGGGAGGCAGAACCCAAGTGTGATTTATAGTCAGGTCAGGGGAGCCAGAGGTTGAAGAATTCTATTTCATGGCCACTATATGGCCCTTCTTCTCCATCGTCCAAAGAACAATGGCCATGCCCTACTTGAGAAAACTAGTGATCCCCCCAGTTCAACATTCAGCCTATGAAAGAAGCACTATGGAATCTAGTCTGTGAGGGAACCAGTCGCCATTGCATGTCACCAAGCAGCCACCCTAAAGGGATTCCTTTTAATCCTTCTCAGTCATGTAGAGGTCAGGCTGGTGCCACTGCTCAGACCAAAAGCTCTTCTGTTTCCAATTTGTATTGGAAATTAGAAAACATATACATGTTTTCTTTTACCCAAGGTGGTAAGGGACAGCCCTAGAGCTAACTATTTTAGGACTGAGTCCTTGTTCCTAGCTGAATATAGGATTGAATACGCCTAAGAGCTGTCATTTTTGAAGAATGCAGTTTACATGTTAAAGATGGTGCCCTGGTCTGTCTGAAAGCACTTCACTGTCTCAGAAATGTGCTGTTCTCTGGACATTTTCTCCCTTCTACATATAGTTGATAAATGGGTCACTATAAATGCACAGATAGGGGCCGGGGAGATGGCTCAGTAGAATAAGCATTTGCCTGGCAAGCTCAAGGGTCTGAGATCAATCACCAGTTCTGCAAAAAAAAAAAAAAAGAAATGCACAGATAATTTGATTAAAATATAAGTATGGCCAGGCACAGTGGTGCAGACCTGTAACCCCAGCTACTTGGGAGGCTGAGGGTGGAGAGTACAAACTCAAGGCCAGCCTGGGCAATTTAGCAACTTATCAAGACCTTGTCTTGAAATTTAAAATGTGAAAGAAAGGCTCAGTGCAAAGGCCCTGGTTCAATCCCTATTACCACAAAACAAATAAAGAACAGAAATCTTAAAGCTATACTTAGGGTTGTATCTCAATGGCTAAGCACTTGATTAGCACACATAGGGTTTAATCCCCTGTAACACAAAACACACAAACAAGCATCTGCAAGGGCTGAGGGTATAGTGCTATCGTAGAGCACTTACCTAGCATGCTCAATGCCCTGGGTTCAATCTCTAGTATAACAAAGCAAAAGTCACTGCCCATGGCTGCGCATAAGGCGCTGTCCTCAGTACTGTGCACAGTGCCCCTTCCAGGGACGCTCAGAGGGCAGCTCCGCTGCTGTCCATAACGGCATGCTGGCCCCCGCCCTCTCAACAGTGGTTCAGTGTCCTTCCTGAGTTCTACACCTCGCACTGCCACAGCTCATTGCTATTCCATAAACCCATCACTTTACACAGAGTGATACTGAGCCTATCATTTTTCTGAATATTCACAGCCTTGCTTGTGATCTTTTCTGTGGCTATTTGGTTTTTTAAAATCTCTTCTGATGTACCTTGCATTGCCTAGAAGTAGAAACAGCTTATTTCATTATAAAAGCCTACATTTAAGTCACTAATAATAATCTGACATAAGGTTGAACTGAATATCAAACCTTAGGAAATATCCTCTATTAACAGTTTTTTCCAAAAAGACATTCCTTTATTCTTAAGTCTCTAATTTGTTTTCCAAGAATGACAAATTCCCTCAATCTCATAGTAACTGCTGTTTAAAAATTTACCTTAGTGAAGAAACTTGACAATAATAGTCCTTGAAGAATCTGAACAAACTAATTTCATTCCTTCAAGAATGCATGTTTCTTTTTATCTTCAAAAATTGAGAGTATACAAGTTAAGCATGACTCCCCATGAAAGAAACCACTTTACCTCTCCTTCAGCAAGTCATGTATGATTAAGACTTTCATGACATTACTCACTGTCCCACCATCTTGCCAGGGCAAGGCAAGTTAGCTGAACTCCTGCCCAATTGGCACAGCTGGAGGCGCACCATAAAGCAGTACAGGGAAAGGCAGAGTTCTGGGGAATTAAGAACGAAATGAGAGAAACAACACATTTGTAGGGGAGGAAGGCAAACCTAAATGGGCTGAAGGGTTTTGTTCTGGTTTTGCTTCTTCCTTAAGTTAAAATCACATGATTTAAAAAACCCACAGTAACAGGGGAGTGAGAGGTAACAGGTCAAGATCTAGATATTCAAGTGTAAGAAACACACATTCAGCTACCAAGCTACCAAGTACTGCGGACAACACCGGTAGGAAGTCCCAGCGCTAAGAAGCAGATGAGCAGGGACCCCATGGAGACCCAGGAAGAGACCTGGCAGCTGGGCAGAGGGCAGGAGTAAAGGGGCTCACCATCAAGGTCCCTTACACCAATCCCCTACCACATCATGCCTGCAACCTAGCTCAGAGCAAATATTTCTTCTTTAATTCCAAATAAATTATGTAGAGAGAGGAAAGATGGTATGGCTCTTTACTTCCTATCGCAGCATTGCAGTGATGAAATTCCCACGGAAAGGATCCTCGACTCTGATAAGCAGTGGTAGTGAGAGCTAAGAAGACCTGGGCCTGGTTCCGGTTCTAAGACAGCCTCAGGCCAGGGCTTCCTCATGGCTGTGCCTCTCCTCACCCCACCTCTGCTGACCTATTTCCTGTCCTATTCCACTTGCAGGGCCAGAGCTCAGGCCAAGACCTCCTCGGGTCTGCTTCAGGAAGCTCTGGGACATGGACTCTTTGGTGGATCTGTGAATGAGCAGGGGAATACTGTGACTTGTTCCAACGGGCTGAGAAGGAAGCAAATCTCTCGGCCATGAAGCCAGGAGGTGAAATGGCCCTGTGCTGTGGAGAAGATTCCGCCTAGGACACGGAGGGCCACATGTACCACTTATGTCACACACAAAGCTACCGTGCTTTCCTGGGATGTAGCCACACTCTGCCTTGTCCTCCTCCTAAGTTACAACAGCCAGGAGGAAGCACACCCGGCCCCTTGGGTCTTCCATCCTGGTGCTGCTGCTGCTGCTGGTGGTGGTAGCTCTCTCCTTGGCACAGACAGCTGAGCCACTGCTATCAGAGCTCAAAGAGGGGGTTATATTTCCTAATTTCTTCAAGAAGTTTTTCTTTCTCCTGCTTGGCACTGGCCAATGCTTGCTTTGTTTCTATAAGTTCTTTTTGAAGGGCAGGCAGTTCTTTCACCTGAAGAACAAGGAGTTTACAGTTAATAAACATGGCAATGCCATCTTGCAACAATTAGCAGAAAGGGGAACAAATGGAAGAATTCACACAGAAAACTCACAGATTAGGTCAATGAGCAAGAGAGCTCAACCAGATCTTTTCTAAGAGCATAACTCCCTCAGAGCTAACCCATGACTGCATACACAGCTGTGAAGGACTATGGGAAGTCACTACTTAGTTAGGTCCTCACCTGCTGCCCAAAAGCCTCTCCAGGAGGCACCAGCAACACCTGTTCTTTGGGGGGCTGCCTCTTCTCACTTTTAGGTACTTCAGTGGGTACTCTGTCCTGAGCAACAGCTGTAGGAAAAGCACAGAGGTGTTAAATTGCAACTGCTGCCAACAGCCACACAGTTCCTAGTTGTCACTAACTCACTTATCAGAGGAAAAAGGCAAAGAAGCCAGGGAGTGACAAGTTGTCCAACTCACCATTGATATGGAAGACACCATCATCACTGCGCTTCAGCACAACATGCTCCATGGCCAGAGTGATGGGGACAGGGCCAGGGGACGTTGGATAGATGGGGGGGATGTCATCCTGCAGGAAAGGAAAGCTGTGTTGATAACAGCCATGCTTACACCATCCAACTAGAAACAGTTTAATGCCTCTGGTTCTACACACATTCATGCATTCCAAAGATGACAAAACTGGGGGCTGGGGAGATGGCTCAGTAAAATAAGCACTTCCCTAGCAAGCACAAGGGCCTGAGTTCAATCCCTGGTTCCACCAAAAAAAAAAAGACAAAACTGAGGATCAGATAATGCATAGGGAAGACAATCTAAGGCTAGAGACATGGTCTTGGCTCCTGAATATACTTTATATACAACTAGCACACAGGGCATGCTAATGTGCATGTCTTCACTTCATCCTTGCTGCATTGATGAGAGAAGAATTCCTTACCTGACAGAACCTAGTACAAAAACTGTAGCTGTCTCTCACCTTTAGGGTGACCCTGGAGTTCAGGAGCTCAAGCTGCATGGGCACAACCACTGGAACTTCCTCATCCTCCAGGAAGGGGCCCAGGCCATTAAGCACCGAAGTGAGCAGCTCAAGGTCACAGCCACGAAGCACAAAATGCAGGAAGCCATTTTGTGTGGCCAGGGGAGAATGAACAGCTGCACCAGGCCCCACCTCGAAGCGAAGGCCCACGGCTGGGTAGTTGTGGTCAGCCTGCACATTTGGGGATTCTTGGAGGGTCGTACCTTTGATATGAAAGACAAGGAAGATGTCTTAAAATTAATCCAGGGAAAATTCTAAGCACTTGTCATGCCTTCAATATTCACAATAGATCTCTGCCAAGTGGACTACCACCTTTCCTATAGGTGAACAGTCACCAAGAACCACTTGCCCAAAATCAGACAAGTAGTAAGATCCTAAGCCCTCATGGCCTGACTGCAAAGTCCATAGGTTTAGGCGCTTTGCTATAATCCCATTCCAGGTGCAAGGGGAACAACCAAATAGTAGCCAGCCTTACTGTGAACTTTACGCACTGGCCCAAGGAAAGCTCCTGAAGCACAGGACCATCAACCCCATTAAATTTCAATGACTATGCCTTTAAGTCTTGGTCTTCTCATCTCTCAGTCATGAAACCAAGCTCCTCTCTCCCAAAAATCCATAAAGAATAATCTCAGCTTTGGCCAAGGAAATGGAACAATTTGCATATTTATGGAGCTACAGGTTGATACAACAATTTTGGTGAAGATTTTGGCATTATCAGTAAAATTGAAGCTGTACCTATACTAATAAACCAGAAATGCATCCTCAGGAATATAACTCTTAAGAAATGCCCATAGCAGAAGATATGTACAAGGATGTTCATGGCAATCCTAGTTGAAATAGCAAAAAAAAACCTGCAAAAACCTAGATGTCTATTCCAAATAGACTGAGAAGTCATTAGTATAATGGCTGTGGGGATATTCTGAGCAATGGAAATGTTCTAAGATTGGGTTGTGAGGATTTTAGACAAGATTACAGCATACTGAGACAGACAGAATGGAGACAAAACCAGGGAACACAGCTCCAGAAAGGGCTACAGGAGTCTCCTTGCAGGATGAAGATTACAGTGGAGTTCATCTTCCTGTTAATGGCTGCTGGAGAAAAGGGCCTAGAGCCTGGCACTAAAGCAGCTGCCCATAGGATCCAGGTGCCAGCGAAACTCTGGGTGCCTTAAGGAAGTCCCGCCAGCCCTTTTGGAGCAGCCACCATCCTTACCAGGACACTGTCCATGCAGGAACTTCCAGAATGCCATGGTGCCCGGCTGCTGCAGGGCCAGTTCTTCTGCTTGCAAGGCTACAGTCAAGTCCTCACCACGTACCTCAATCCCAAAAGACACCTCCTTCACCCTCAGGACCAGAATTGAGACCTGTCAAAGAAGAGTCTCTCAGCTCAGTCACAGGATTCCAGCCTCCACCAACCCTCCACAGGGAAGAATGTGGAGCTGCTGACCAGGTGATGGACAAGGTCTTCTGCGCTGGGCGAAACCAAGCTGGTGGCCTCTGGAGACACCTGCCCACAATTATCCACAACAGGGATGCCCTGTGCACCAGCATCATCCAAGACACTTGGAAGAGAGCCCAGCGGAACAGATTCTAGACCAGATTCTGCATGAGAGAAACAACCAAAAGAGGTCAAAAGTTATATAAGTCTGTTTAAACTGAAGCTGTAAAAACATTAATTGCAAAAGCAAAACAGAAATACTTAAGACACTTATGAGACCACTGGAAATTTGAAATTAATTAAACATTTGATGAATTTAAGATTTTTTTTTTCCTTTTTGAGTCAAGATCTCACTACGGAGCTCAGGCTAGCCTCACAAAGATCCTCCTGCCTCACTCTCCAGGGTACTAGATTATAAACATGGGTTACCAAACACAGTGATTATTGCTAACTGTTAAAAACACAATAATGGTATGGGGCCACATTTAATAAGAATTTTTTTTTTTTTTTTTTTTTAGTATATGTGCTGCTGAAGTGAGCACTTAATAAGAATTATACATTAACAAGGCTGGCCAGAAGGGCCAGGGAGATGGCTCAGTGGAATAAAGCGCTTCCCTGGCAAGCACAAGAGCCTGAGTTCAATCCCCAGTTCCACCAAAAAAATGAAACGAAGAAATTAAAATATAAAGTAAAAAAATCATATCACACCAATATATGCACACTCATGGTTATAGCAGAATAGTTTGTAATAGTTAAATCTTAGAAACGATCCACTGATGAATGGATAAAAAAAAAACAAGGCTGGCCAGATACTCAGCAGACTAAGTTGTTTAGGCAGGCACAGGGCCTGAGGTTTGATTTCTTTTTGGTGAAACTGGGGATTGAACTCAGGCTTGCACTTGCCAGACAAGCGCTTATTCTACTGAGCCATTTCCCCAGCTCCACCTACTTTTTTTTTTGGTGGAACCAGGGACTGAACTCAGGCTCTTGTGCTTGCCAGGGAAGCACTTATTCCACTGAGCCATCTCCCCAGCCCCAGTTGGGAGGCTAAAACCAGTAGGATCACTATGAGTCTGATCTGTGCAGTGAGACCCTGTAAACCCTGTACTAATACATTTTTAAAAAAGAAGAAAGAAAGAATTATACATTGGGCTGGCAAGATAGCTCAGCAGTCTAAAGAGCCTGCTTAGGCAAGCTCTCAGGGACCGCGGTTCGATCCCCAGCACATGCCATGGCAGCCTCTTCCCCAGGGTGGGCTGAGCTGACCCCCCCTCCCCACAAAAAAAAAGTCCACAATGTGTAGTGAGACACTGTAATAAATAAATAAATAAATAGAATTATACATTAACGTAATTCTAATATCCACTGATAGATAAATAAATAAAATGTGATATATTCATGCAGCAGATATATTTAGCTTTTATTTGTTTATTTTGTTTTGAGACAGGGTCTCACTATGGAGTTCAGGCTATTCTTGAACTCACTATGCAGCCCAGCTTGACCTTGAATTCCCAGTGATTCTCCTGCCTCATCCTCCCAAGTGCTGGTATTACAGGTGTGCACTACATCCAACTATATTTAGCTTTTAAAAGGAAAAAAACTTCAGGCCAGCAGCATAAGCACCCCCCTGGTAAGCACAAGGCCCTGAGTTCAATCCCTGGTACTTAAAAAAAAAAGGAAATTCTGACACATGCTACAACAAAGAGACCACTGAGCACATTACATTAAGAGCAATGATATAGTTTCAAAGGACAAAATTGTACAACTCCACTAGCATGAGTTACTTAAACATCCTATTTATGGACATAATAGAGTTTTAGTTTTTAAGTGTCCAGGGAATAGCCCATGGTGTTGAGCGCACTGAGAATGTATTTAACTCTAATGAACTGTATACATAAAAAATGGTTGAGGGCCAGAGAGATAGCTCAGCAGCTTAAATGCGTATTTGGTAAGTGCAAGGTCCTAAGTTTTATCCCCAGTACCAAAAACAAAGGTTGAGAAGCCAGATATGGTAGCGCATACCTATAATCCCAGCACATAGGAGGCTGAGACAGAAAGATCATCATGAGTTCAAGGACAGCCTGAGCTACATCAGTGAATTCACGGCCGGCCTGCACTACACAGCAAAATCTTGTCTCAACAAAATAAACAACAAAAATGCTTGAGAAGGAAAATTTAATGTATATTTTACCATAATCTTTAAAAATGTTTTAATTCTTTATTTTTTATCAGTGCACAACTAAAATTATTTATGGATAAAATGAGGTTGAGGATTTTCTTCACTGGGCCAGCGAGACAGCTCAGTGGTCTAAATCGCCTGCTTAGGCAAGCTTAGGCAAAGCACAGGGACCATGATTCCCTGTACTACATGCTGTGCCAGCCCCACTCCCAAGGGCAGGCTGAGCCAGCCACAAAAAAAAAAAAAAAAGACAAAATAATACAGGATCAAGGGAAGTAAGCAGCAGTACATATGAAACAAGATGGCCATGCGGCCTATGCTAAAGATTAGAGATGAGTTTTTGTAATTTGATTCTGCTTATATTTTTATATGTTTAAATGTTTCCAAAGTTAAGAATAATAAAAACCAACAAGCAATATAACACCTACCTTAAACAATACATTCTCTTATTAAAACTACAGTCAGGGAGGCCAAGGGGATAGCTCAGTAGAATAAGCACTTCCCCAGCACACGCAAGGGCCTGAGTTCAATCCCCGGTTCCGCCAAAAAAAAGAAAAAGAAAACTACAGTCAGGTATCACCTCATACCTGTTAGAGGGATATTATCATAAAGACACAGTGATCAAGCAGGTGAAGGATGCAGAAAAGCAGAACCCAGAACATTGCTGGAGGAAATGCAAACTGTACCACACAAAATGAGGCCTCAGAAACTACAATCAGTTGACCAGCAATCCAACTTCTGTGGATACACAAAAATTTGAGATCAGAATGTTGCAAAGCTGTCTGCATCCCTACATTTATTGGTAATGTAATGGGTTAGGAAGTCAACCTACATGTGTCTCTCAACCACTGAATGAAGAAAACACAGTATGTGTGCACAATGGAGTATCATTCACTATTGAAAAAGAAGGAAGTCTTATTTAAAACAACACAGATGTGGTTGGGTAGATAGCTCAGCAGTCTAATTGCCTGCCTGGCAAGCGCAAGGACCCAGTTTGATCCCCAGTACCACACAACATGCCATGCCGACACCGGAACCCCAGGCATGCCATGTGCATGCCTCCCAGTGCTGGGGAGGCTGAGACAGGAGGATCACTATGAGTCTGAACTGCACAGCAAGACCCTATCACAAATATATAAAATAAATTCTTAAAATAAAATGAATAAATAACGCAGATGAGCTAGGCATGGTGGTACATGTCTGTAATCCTAATACTTGGGAGGCTGAGACAGGAAGATCAATGTGAATTCAAGACCAGCCTATACTACATAGTAAGTTCAATGCCATCTTGGACTACATAGTGAGACAAAAAGAAAAGAAAAAAAACAGAGACTGGGTGTGGTGGTGCAAGCCTATAATCCCAGCACTTGGGTGGCTAAAAACAGGAGAATCACTACAAGTCTGATCTACATAGTGAGACCCTGTAGACCCTGTACTAAATATGTTAAAAAAAAAAAAAAAAAGATGAATTTGAAAGACATGTTAAGTAAAACAAGTCAGGCATAGAAAGGCAACAACCACATGCTCTCACTTACACATGGAATCTAAAATAATCAAACAGAGAAGCAAATACAGAATGATGGGAATAGAAGGACATAGGTCAAAGGGTACAAAGCCCAAGCAGGAGGAATAAGTGGTATAGATTTAAGGTAATAAATACGTTATACATTAATTAGCTCAATAAACAAATTTGGGGCTGGCTGAGGAGATAGTTCAGCAGTCTGAGCACCTGTCTGGCAAGCACAAGGACCCAGGTTCGATCCCCAGTATCATATGCTGTGCCAGCTTTGGAAACATCCCAGAACCCCAAGTGTACCGTGCTGTCCCCAAAACCAAGCATGGTGGCACATACCTATAACCCCAGCACCGGGGAGGTCGAGACAGAAGGATCACTACCCAAGTTGTATAGCAAGACCCTGCACTATCACTTCATACCCAGAAACACATTCAATCATAATTTGTCAATGTCTACTAAATAAATAACCACTATGAAGACAACAATATGCAATGTATTAATTATTGACACCATCCTACTAATTGGTTTTGAAACTGTCTCATTGCTATTTCTCAATAAAATTATTTTAAAAAACACAAAAAAGTCTACTAACAAAATTAAAAAAGAGAAAAATAGTGTATTCTCTATTAGACACTCATTTAAAATACTTCAATATTTCAATAAGATAAAAGAACTAGTATAACTCTCAGAAGTGGTAGATTTAATTTCTAAAACTTACTCCTTTTTTAATAGACATAAATGAGTTATTTTTCAACAATAAAATTATAAGCTAAGAAAAGAAAGAGAAAGAGCAGGAAAGCATTGATATCAAAATACTGTATAAAACAAAACCTATTAACACTAATTTGTGGCTTAAGACTGATAATTTTTCCTTTGGGCTTAATCTTTTTCTGTGATAGAGGTCAGGTTTTAACACTTAGTAACTCAGAAAGTAAAGAGATAAAGCCAGAGTCACAGATCTACATTTTCTCTCTATCATATTTGTTTTGGTAAGAAAGTGCCAAACGTCTACTGAGCATGCTCGTGCACACCTATATAACCCCAACACTCTGAGGCTGAAGCAAGAGGATCACAAATTCAAGCCCAGCCTGTGCAAATCAGTGAGACTATCTAAAAAAAAAAAAAAAGTAAAAAGGGACTGGGAATATAGCTGAGTGTAAAGGCCCTGTATTCAAATTTCAGTACTTCAAAAAAAAATCTGTGTTATCAAATCTCAGCTCCACTTGAATCTCGCTAGTCTGAATACCAGCAGCAGAGAGAAGCCTTCCCAGCTTCTATAGCTTTGCTCCTACATACCGGACTCCAGGAGCATCACAAGGCTATCGCTGCCATCGCTGTCCACTGAAATCCGGTCATCAGGGCCACTGTTATCCAACAAGACTCCATCGAATGACTGCTGAGATACTGTCCTCTTCATGGAGAAAAATCGGAGTCGGCCAGCTCCTCCACTCATTAGGGTTGCCACTCCCTCATCTGTCCTGGCCATGGGCTCCCTGCTTTTAAAAATAACAAAAACCACAAATATGGCTGGAAAGTCATGTTTTTTCCCATCCCCCAGGCCATATGCTTCCCCTCACAGAGTTAATGTGAACACTAACCTGGTATCACCAATTGCCTACTATCAAAGATAAAGTTATTTTTTCACCACTGGCCTTTCTGAATTCTTATCCCAGCACTGTTAGCTGTGTGCCATGTAAATGGCTAATATACATCACATGGCAAGGTTACACGGATCAAGTGAGAGGTAAACAGCATGTACTCCCCACACCTTGGTGCAGGAATGACCCCAGAGCCTACCTATAACCCTTACACAAGTTCTGACTGCAAGGCACTTATACTCAGGCATTGTATCAGGCACAAGGCAGATTGAAGGGAGGACACTTCAAGGGCCTGTCCTCAAAGAATTTATCATCTATTTGGAGAGAGGAAATTGAGTCCCATAAAACTACATGGGAGTAAGTCACACATGCCAGCAAAGTAGGCAATGTGAGAGGAAGGATGAAAAGGTGATCAAGAATAGCCCTGGGGCTGCAGACACACCTGCAACCCCAAATACCCAGGAGGCTTGGCAGAAGGATCACAAGTTTAGGTCAGCCTGGGCTAAATAGTGAGACTCTGTCTCAAAGCAAAATAAAAGGGGCTGTGATACAGTTCACTACTCTTTGGGTTCAATCCCCAGTACTAAAAAAAAAATAAATAAATAAAGGAATGGTTTGTGGAAGGAGATGGTATTTGAGTTCTTGAAGGACTTGAAAGAAAGACAAGTACCAGAGATATAGCTCAGCAGTCTAAGAGTCTGCCTGGCAAGCTCAAAGACCTGGGTTCTATCCCCAGTACCACATGTTGTTCTAGCCCCGCCTGGGGTACACCGAACCAGCCATTGAGACTGTAATCCCCCGCTCTGGGGAGGCTAAAAACAGGAGGATCACTGCAAGTGTGAACTGCATAGTGAGACCCTGTATCAAATACATAAAAAGAGACAGAGACAGAGACAGAGAACACATTCAAACATTTGACAGGGAAAAACAGCATAAATAAAGAGAACTGAGACTATAAATAGCTCAGCCCATGTGTGGCACTAGTTGTGTTAGGCGAGCAACACTAAAGAGTTCAAACCAGGGCTAGGTGAGGCTAAGCAGTAGAGTCCTCGGCTAGTGCCTTGTGGTCCTGGGTTCCACACCTATACTAAGTTAGTATCATCAAAAAGCAAAACACATCCAAGTAAACTCAGGGGTCAGGGGTTGTAAGGAAAAGCCTGAGGTTTTGCAGTAGGGAAATGGTAAGACTATGCCTGTTTTAGGCAGCTAATGCTGACTTTTCATCACAGATGTCAATGATTTACTACAAAAGCCCCATGTGGGAACGAATAGAAAGCAGCACTGTGAGAGTCCCTAAAGCAGCATGTCATGCCAGGAGCATCAGCACCAACAGCGAAGTTTATAAGTGCAAATCATCAACCCATGTCACACCTACAGAAAGAGAAGTCCAGGGACAGGCCCCTGCAACCTGCGTTTTCCATTTTCAGCATTGGGGAATTTTTTTTTTTTCAAATAAACTCTCAATCCTTTTGTTGTAGCTAGGATTATAGGCAGATGCTGCCCCACACAGGCTAACAGCCCATGTTTTCGTAAGTCTGCTTCATGATTCTAACACACACTAAAATCTGATAAATCACTGATGAGATAATGATGGTCAGAACATGACAAATGAGGGCTGGTGAGATGACTCAGTGGAATAAGCACTTCCCTGGCAAGCACAAGGGCCTGAGTTCAATCCCTGGTTCCGCCAAAAAAAAAAAAAAGAACATGACAAATGAGTGTAAGAGGCAAAGGGCTAAAATATTCAGCTGAATGAGTCAGAGAATGCTATTACTAACAGAAGAAAGATGGGGGCAGGGCCTGGGTGTTGGGCGGGAGTCTGGGAAGGGATATGGGCAGTATGGATGTGAAACCCACACGCTACTAGATAGTTTCAAATGAAAAGCAGAGGTCGGGAGGTCATTCAGGCTTGGGAGCACAGGTGACAGTAAAAGTAAAGGGATAAAACAACTCAGTACTCAGAGTACAAATAGAGACAAACTTGAATTGGCAGATATATCAAAAACTTTAAGATGTTGGTAGCATCTGACTCAGTCATTTCACATCTAGGTTAATGTTCTAAAGAAAGACTTCAGATATGTACCATGTGACAGAGTAATATTCATAAAAATAATCTTAGGCTCAGTGGCACAAGTGCCTGCCTGGCAAACACAAGGCCCTGAGTTCAATTCCCTGTACAAAAAAAAAAAAAAAAAAAAAAAAAAAAAAAAAAAAAATATATATATATATATATATATATATATACATATATATATATGATTAAGACAAACAGGTTGTGGTGGTGCATACCTGTAACCTTAGCACTGGGCTGAGGCAGGAAGATCTGTGCAAGTTCAAGACCAGCCTGGGTTACAAAGTGATCTCAAAGCCAACCTGAACTGCATAGAGAGACCCTGTCTGAAAAAAAAAACTAAAATAATAATAATAATAATAATAATAAAGCCATTTAACAATACCAATGGATGAGTAAATTATAATATATTCATATGCTAGAGGACAATAAGGCAATTAAAAACCAGCTACTCAGACATCTAGCAAAGGGAAAACAAAAACATTAAATGAATAAACTATTGCAAGGGGCTGGGGAGATGGCTCAGTAGAATAAGTGGTTGCCTGGCAAGCACAAGGGCCTGAGTTCAATCCCTGATTCCACAAAAATAAAAAGAAACTATTGCAGTATTGTAGGAATATAATCCTATATAAAATCAGTATCTGTGTACTGTATAACTGCACAGACATGCTCATATGGACACACAGTTACAGGTATTAAAAAAAGAAGGGAAGGGCTGGAGAAGTGGCTCAGTGGAATAAGCGCTTCCCTGACAAGCACAAGGGCCTGAGTTCAATCCCTGGTTCCACAAAAAA
>PVKA01007232.1:0-21271 GCA_004027165.1 Ctenomys sociabilis | reverse complement strand
GGCTGAGGCAGGAGGATTGTTAGTTAGCTCAAGACCAGCCTGAGCTACAAAGTGAGCTTTAGGCCAGCCTGAACTGCATAAAAAACAAAAACAAAAACATAAACAAGCAGCGGTGACCTCCACTTTTTTGTTTCTCATTTCTGTTCACTAGACCCAGGGCCTTGTGCATGCCAGGCAAGCACTCAATCACCAAGCAACATTCCCAGGTCTCTTTTTAATTTTGAGACAGGAAGGGGCCAGGGAGATAGCTCAGTAGAATAAGCATTTGCCTGGCAAGCACAAGGGCATGAGTTCACTCCCTGGTTCCGAAAAAAAAAAAAAAAAATTTGAGACAGGGTCTTGCTAATTTGCCCAGGCTATGCTCAAATTTTCAGATCTTCTGCCTCAGCCTTCCAAGAAGCTGAAATTACAGGTAAGAGCTACCTACCACACCTAGCTGCTTCCTTTTTTATTCTTCTGATCTCCTACACTGTCAACACAGGGCCTTGTGCTTGCTTGCCAGTCAGGCACTGTACTGCTGAGCTATATCTCCACAAATCATTCTTATAATTTAAAATTTAAAAACATTATGATTAAGGTGACCCAAGTATGGATATCCTAGGAAATGCTGCCACTGTTAAGGCAAAAAGAGAGCAGCAGCCAAGAACAAAAACAAGGTTCTAGGGAAGTAAGACAAGCTGGGCAAGACTGCAAATGCTCACAACAAACTGAGCAGCAATGCTAACTGCCACCAGAGTCCAGAAAAAGTAGACTGAGAAAAGGCCATCCATCTAGGCAGTTAGGAAATCACTGTTATGTTTTAAAAGAGTTACAGCACTCTGGGAGCCTGAGGCAGGAGGATCACAAGATTTTTTTTTAATTTATTTATTTGTATTTTAACTTCAAGAGTGAAAAATAGAAGCAAAAACAAAGAGAAAAAATGACATAAACAGGGTAACATACAATGATACATATGTTATAGATTTTCAAAACATGGATGGCATATATATATATATTTTTTTTCTTTTTTTTAAATAAAACAATCCAACACAGACCAGCAGTCCGCAATAGAAGCGGGTTATCCATAGAACTTGTTGACTTGAGCCATTCACAGCTCATTATATTAATATGACTTTACTTTATATACCTTCATTTTTATACTTTTCTGCTGGATGGTTAAGACCAAGTTAAAGCAAGACCTATATAACAAAAAATTTAACTTTTGTATCAGATAAGGTCAGTCAGGTGCCCTCAGGGTTTATACTGTAACCCTGTGCTGCTCTTTGTAGATCCCTTGTCAGTGTCAGCCTTGTGGATGAGTCACGGCCATTGCTTGACCAATTTGCTCTCTGTGGAAGCCTGAGAGAAAGTATTCTCTCCATGTGACTCTCCTTAGGCACACTACACATCATCGATCGCATTCCTCTGTGGCCCCATAATCTCCTAGGATCACAAGTTTGAGCCTAGTCTGAGCAATTTAGCAGCTTAATACAATGCTCAAAATTAAAAATAAAAAGGAGGGTGAAGATGTAGCTCAATAAGAATTCCCTTGGTTCAATCCCCAGTGCCACAAAATAAAACAAAATGGTTTTAATCACAAGGCATTGCTTTCTTCTGTTCACCTCTTCCTCTTCTCCCATCTTCCTTAATTGTCTCCATTTAGAAAAGAGAGCATTCCATCAGCAGCAGCCTGGCTTGCAATCCTTGCCCCAACCCTCACCAGTTCTGTGAGCCTGACCAAGGTTCTTACTTCCCTTGAGCCTGGTTTCCTCATCTGTAAAGTGATCATGACATTAGCAACCATCTTCAGAACAAGAAGGCCCAGGAATTCAGTAGATTAATATTGTGTTTAGGAGGATGTCTGACACAAAAAGCCCCACCAATCTGGGATTGTTACAGTACCTGTCTCTTTAAATTTTCCTCACTTCTTCCTCTGTGGTAGTCTATCCTAGCAGGTGCTAGACACACACATTGCTCAGAGACATCTTAATGTAATTCACTTAGAAAACAGCTCTAATGTCACTGTCTACTTTGTTCATTGCTGAAACAATACCTGACACCCAAAGTTAAAGGAGGAAAGGTTTGCTTGGCCTACGGTTTGTAGAGAGTTCAGTCCATGACTGGCTAGTTCAAAGGCAGGGCAGCATCACAGAGAAGAAGCAGTCAGAGAAAACACATTAGCCCTCCTTCTGTCCCTTACAGTTTACACAAGCTCCCACACTCTTAAGTCTAACCAGAACTATGCCAAGCCAATCAGTGGGCTCACTTAGTAATCACACACCATTGACCCCAGCACCACACACTAGATTCAACCACCTCTGAAAAGTCGCCCTATGACTGCACAAGGCTTTGGAGGAACATCTAGACACAAGCTATAACAGTCATTGATCTTCATACCACGGGTTTTAAAGCAGCAAATGTCCCAGCACAGATTTCCTTTAATCTTCATTACCTTTCTAAAGCCATGAGAAAAAAAAAAAAAAAAGAAAAGGAAAAATAAATAAATAAATAAAGCCACAAGAAAATCCTGACAGAACTGCTCCCCTGACTATGCATTTCTATGTTGAACACAGAGCCAAGACCAGTGGTAGGGAACCTATGGCATGCATACTGCAGCCAGCTTTTTGTTTTCATTGAAAGCACCAAAACTTTCACTATCACTAGCCTAAAACATGCTTAAGACCACAAAAAACATTTGCTGTGGGCTGTGGGTGAGGCTAAGTAATAGAGTGCTTCACAAGCACAGCATTACACTCTGGGATCCCCAGCACTAAAAACAAATGGTTGAAGAAATGGATGAAATTCTTCCTTCTCTATTACTCTGATCCTGCAAAGGGGCACCATAAAGAGAAAATTGCAAAGCCTAGCTATTCTAGTGACAAGTTGTGAAGGCACAAACACATCCTCTCTCAATACACTACATATTGAAGATACAAATATCTGTTAGCTGTCTTACCAGGTTGCTGTGAAAATCAAATCAAACAAATAACTACATAATAGCCCACTGAAAAGAGTATTACACAGAGCTAAGGGTTGGTACTGTGAAGTAGCCTATCAGTGGCAACCACTGTGGATCAGTGAAAGGGAAGATAAGCTGGTTCTCAGAAGCAATAAACATTGAACTGCAACAGCTCAATGAGTAAGTCATTCTGTGCATTCTCTGGATCCAACTGAGAAGCAGCCCTGTGGTCAGAATCAGCGGAAGAGAGACTGAGGGAGGCAGAGAACTACTCACTTGACTGGGGGTAGGGACAACATCTTGTGCATGGTAGAGGTCATTCGATCTTTGCCCAGACTGAAGGCATCCTTAGTCAGGGACACAGCTTCCTTGGTGAGGTCCATGGTGGCATGCAGAGCCTCCTTGGTGGCATCTTTGGTCATGTGGATAGCACTAGATAATTCTCCCTCAATGTTCTTTAGGGGCATGGGCTCACCTTGTCCATCCACAGTAGGATCCCTGCCTGGAGGGGACTTGGACACAGCTGATGAGCTGGAGGCCTGGGCTCTGCTCAGCCTCTTGGCCTGTAGGGACTGGACAGCCTCGTGGCCCCTCCCTGCCACCTGCTGTGCAGAGGGACCAAGGTCCTGCAGTTCTCCATTGCTGTGAGGCCTCTCATGCGACACATCCAGATTTTCTGTGCTGCTATCCTCCAGGGCCTTCTCTGGGCTTGCTGGGCCCTGCTCTGATGATGTGTCAGACTTTGGTTCCTGCTCCTCTGAGGGAGACAGCTCAGAATCTATGAGGCTGGTGCTGTCTGAGCCTGCAGAGTCCACATCCCCAGCCCCAGGAGCAGGATGCATGAGCAGAGCCACCTCCGCACTGGGGAAAAGGACACCAATGCAAGCTGTCTGGTCCTGCAGGGGAGATCCAGTCATGGCTTGTGTGTCCTTGGTTAGCTGCTCCTGAAGCCCTTGAAGCATGTCTTTTAGGCGGAGGAGGGCCAAGTACTGGTAGTGGTCCAGCCTCACACAGATGTGGGCAGGGGAGTGTACAAGCACGTGGACATCAGCTGCATCCTCCAGCTCTGTTGCAGGCCCTTTGCTATCTGCCACACCACTGCCTTCTAGGATGCCTGTGACTTCCGTGACACCTGATAGGCTCTTCAGATCATGCTCAGTCTTGGACCTCTGATGTGACACAGAATCAGGGGCCAGGGACTCGGATTGGACAGGACTTCCAAAGCTGGCTGATGATTTAAGCCTCCCCTCTGAGGCCAAAAGGAGCCTCCGGGCCTGGGTTTGTTGCCAGCGGAGAGGCAGGCAGGCCCACATGGACAAGGGGAAAGGGGCCACAAAATTCAAGGGATGGCCTTTTAAATTTTCTGTTCCCTCAAAGTCCAAGGAGATCTGGGTAAAGTGGATGGACCAGAGGTCCTGGGAAGCCTCAAGCCTCTGGGGAGGGAGGGTACTAGGCCGAGAGAGACCAGAATCCATCTGGAAAGCATGGTGCAAAAACAGCATATGCAGAAGGCTAAAGCCCCCAGGAACCCTGGGAAAGTGATCATAATTAGAATGAAAGAACTCAGCAGCAGCAAAACCCCGGAAAAGACTTTGGAGGTCTGGACAGCCACAATGTGGGGCATGACGGGTATTAGTGGCAATCATGCTAGATGAAGAGAAGACAAGAGCCTGGGGACGATGCAACTTCGCTTGCTCTCTCTTCTCCAGTGGGAAGCTCACCTTCAAAGAGAAAATGAAACACAACCCAGATTAGGTATCTGAGTATTTCAGCATGCCACCACTAATGCACATGTGAAAAATCATTTGGGCTGTGAAACTGCTTTTCTTGCTCCCATCCAATGGACAGAGACAGAATAGAACTGTGCATTATAGCCACAAGGAAAATGCAGCTTTGGGTACCAACAGAGGACAAAAATCCTATTCTTTTCCTACCTTCAACCGGAAGGCATCCAGCCGGATGTCCAAGTGTTCATCTTTCTGCCTTGAATCTTCCAGCTTATAGATAGCTTTGAACTGCTCCAAGCTGCGGTATAAATCGAGGCAGAAGAGGTTTCCCCAGAGCAGGCTAACTGGATCCACAGTAAATGTCAGATCATTTAACTGAATATAGAGATTGGGACAGGGAACTAGAAAACAAAAGGAAAAAAAAAACACACACAGCTTGTGTAAAGCATCAGCCAGACTCTTACTTACCATCTACTATTTATTTTATTATCAAGAGAGCAAAGATACACATTTACACAGGATAGAGTTTTTAACAGAAGTGTCAATGAAAACAACCCAAGTGCCTAAAGCCTCTGGCAACTCATGAGAATCTCTAAGTGACCCTAAGGATAAAAGTGAAGAATGTGATTCAGACACATGTAGCCAGCCCCATGCGCACCTGGGAGCTCCTGATTATCTGGGAAGTAATATTCGGTGAACTCAACATGAATTGCAGAGACCTGAGAGGGCAGGTTGTGGAGCTTGCGGCTGCAGGAAAGGAGCGTAGATGGCTTCTTGCTTGGCTGTCCAGCTGTAGAAACCTGAGCAACCACAACTTACTGTTAGTACCTGCAAACAGCCCAGACTAGAGGACAACTTCCTTGAAGGAATGTGAGGCCTCCAAGGAGCCATACCACCCTGTCATGGGAACACAGTGCTTCTCACACACATCCAGCTGTTCTCAAACCAGCTCACACTGTTCCCATGTTCACAAGAGGCTGTACTAAGGCATCTGGAGAAAAATTGGGAGAATTCACAATTCCTTTTCTCAGCAGTCACAGTTAAAATGAAAAAGACAAAACTGTCAGTCTACCCAGAAGTGAGGTAAAGAGTCCCTGGATGCCAGTTTGTCCCTGCAGCTCCCAATGCTTTCCCAGTGGGCTGTGGCACCGCCTCCCAGCCAAGCTCCTCACCTGGTGGATGTCCAGGTCATCTACCCGCACAACCATGCAGCTAGAACGTAAGCGATGCCATGCTGGAGGGCGGAAGGCAGCCTGCTGGCCCTGAGAGGGCATCCTCTCGAGAGGATTTTTTCGAGGACTGGAGAAAGAAGCTACATAAACATAAGAAAGTGGGAAAGAGAATCAAAATACATTAATCTCTTATTAGTATTAGAATTAGCAAAGTAAAAATCTTAAGACCAAAAATAATGGCAGTATATGCCTATAATCCAAACTATTCAGGAAGCTGAGGCAGGAGGAGACATAAAGTCAAGACTAGCATAAGTAAAATTGTTCAAAAAAATAAAGAGGTAGGGGGAGATAGTTCAGTGGTCTAAATAAATAAAAGTTTGTTTTCTTTTTAAAGGGGGCTGGAGGCCTCTAACTCAGTGGTAGAGCACTTCCCTAATGTGTGAGGCCTTTAGTTCAATCCCTAGCACCTCAGAGGAAAAAATAAAAGCCTAAAATCATTAATGCTGAAAATAAAAAAGAACACTGAGTATAACTCAAAACATACTTTTATTTATTTATTTGTTTGTTTGTTTATTTATGTATTTGTCACAGTGCCTCACTGCATAGTTCAGACTTGTAGTGATCCACCTGTTTTAAGCATCCCACAAGCACTGGGATTATAGGCGAGCACCACCACACCGGACTCATAGGGGCTCAGCTCGCCTGTGGGCAGGGCTGGCACAGCAAGTGGTGCTAGAGATCAAATTCCGGGCCCTGGTCCCTGCACTTGCCTAACCAGGCACTTAGTCTGCTGAGCTATCTCACCAGTCTCCCAAAATAGTCTTATGACAAAAGGAATTGCCTATGGAATACAAATGATGACAAGTTCTCCTTAATATTGCAGTTATTCCTGAGGACAGAGGACTCCAAAAAGAAAACATCACTGATGTTGCCCCATAAGACACAATCTAGCCACTCCATTGCTTTTTCCCACTGGTTATTCAAAGATAAATGGCAAGCAGAGCAACAAGAGTCCTCCAGTTCCTAATAACCCACCTGCTTTTCTCCGGAAGGGAGCATCTACCCCCAGGTGCCAGGACGTTTTCAGCCCTGTCTCTTCATGCCACTTCTCCATTTTAGCCTGGAATTCCATCACCAGTTTCTGGGCCCACTGGCTTCTGGTCTCCATGGCCTCACAGTGCCGAGCCCAGTGTTTGCAGCTATCACCTATGTAACAAAGACACAAAACGACTCTGGCCCAAAGTCATGAGCCAATGTTCCAAATTTTCTTTCATTCCTGAAAATATAGGCACATAGCAGATGGTGATCCCTCATGTCCAATACAGAATTCTTTGGGATAAGGAAAAATTGGCCTCAGCAACAGTGCCCAAGTTCTCTTGGAATCTATATGTGACTTTTCCCTAAGGCTTCTACAGGCCAGCTGCAACTGCCAACCTTGACCATAGACCACAGGAGAGGCTCCAGACCTAGTGGAGGTAAAGGGTTGGAAGGAGAATCATAGGCAACATCTCAGGCATCACCTCCCCACCCTACTTCGTCTCATCAGTCACCAGGATCCAGGTTTCCCAAAGCCGTCCACTGAAGGACATGCCTCACACCACTGTGCTGCAACCCCACCACGATCCTACTGGGTAGGCTGGGATGGGCCCCAATCCGCCACAATATTTTGGACCACTTGAGAGCAGATTCCAGTCAGAGTTCTCCTAACCTGCCCAGTGGAATGGGTAGTAGTCAAATGCCATCTTGCGGAAAGTAAGCTGCATGGCGCCACCCATGAGTCTGTTTGCAGAAACACCTGGGAAAGAAATGTAGATGAACATCACCTGCAGGAGCAGAGCAGCCAGACCACTACTGAATCACTCACAAAGGGGCCAGTACCAGTGCAGGTGAAAGTCCCTACACCAGGTGGCTTGCAAGGCTGTGGCTTCCTCCTCTGCTCTTTTGAGTTACAACCGTCAGTGGATATATTCTAAAAGATCCACAAAAAGTATATTCCATGGTCTCTAAGTGACTGCCAGATTTCCAGAAAAGCAAAAGAAACTGAAAAACTTGTAATTCAAGAAGTGAATTTAATTTAATTTTATTTTATTTTATTTATTTATTTATTTTGGAATTTTAGGACAACATCTTGCTAGGTAAATCAGGCTTGCCTTGAATTCATGGTGATCTTGTCTTAGCCTCCCAAATGTTGGGATTACAGATGTGTACCGCCTGTGCCTGGTGACTCAGGAATTTTAAATCTATATTTCACACACCCTTGACCAATTATTTTTCCCAACCATAACAAAATTAGCATTGCTGTCTCTCTGCACACTTACTTGGAGAAGCATAAGCCAGATTCCCCCCACCCCAAACAATGATAAAAACTAAAAACAAAACAAAACATAGAACCTCCATTATTTCCCTTGACATTTTGGCACAGAGCTATACCTATTATCTGTATCAGCTATACAACTGCAATACCAGATAATTATTATAAACTATACATAAACATCTTTGTGAAATACTAAATGGAATGTACAAACAGGGACATTAAAAACACAGGATATTGTAAGAATGGAACTTTTAGCAGTAAGTCAAACTTTATATTTGTCTTGAGTTTATGCTGAATTTTTACTAAATGAATGAACTATTTATGTTTCTCTCTCCAAAAAAGGACTAAAAAACTGAAGCAGGAATCATTTCCTTGTGTGTGTGTGGGCGCGCGCGCACACACGCACGTGTAATCTAACCTACCCTATTTTGTACTTCCCACCCAACCCCTGCTGGAATATCTGGCACAGAGCCTTGTAGATAGTAGGCACCCTAAATTTCAGGGAAAATACCACTGAATTCAATGGAAGGAAGCATCACAGAAGCTTCTGGGTATAAGCTGGTAAACCTTCCACAAACAGGTAACCAGGATCCCATATAGATTTCACCATCCCAATACCGGGCTGGTCCTTCCTACCAAAAGAAAACACCTACACCAGAGTTTCTGCTTTTCAACCTTTCTTCATAATGACTTCTCCCAGCAAGGAACTGTTTTAGACTTTTTTCTTCCAATGGAGCCTTCTTTTATACCTGTGTATTTATATTTACTTGTACTATATACGTTTAAAAAAGTATATATATAAAGCTTTTTATCCTTCAATTCACAATTAAGACACACCAAATATATTTTAAGGGGGGCAGGGAGATGGCTCAGTGGAATAAGCACTTCCTTGGCAAGCGCAAGGGCCTGAATTCAATCCCTGATTCCGTCAAAAAAAAAAGAACCCCAAAATAAATAAATATATTTTAAGTAAAATTAAGTATTTAAAAGCAATTAATATTTAGTTTTGCTGGATGTGGTGGCACACATCTGTAATCCCAGTGTTCAGAAGGCTGAAGCAGGAGGACTGCCTCAAGTTCAAGGCCACCCTAGAGATATATAGCAAAACCCAATCTCAAAAACCATGAAAAAGGTCTGGGGAGATGGCTCAGTAGAATAAGTGCTTGCCTGGCAAGCACAAGCATCTGAGTTCAATCTCTGGTTCCAGCTTACAAGGGCTGGCCAGATAGCTCAGCAGACTAAAATGCCTGCTTAGGTAGACTCAGGGAATCCCTGGCATGCCATGCCCTACCCCTGGGGTGCACTGATATAGTGAATAAGGCTGGGTGTAGTGGTGCTAGCCTGTAATCCCAGTGGTTAGGAGGCTGAAAACAAAAGGATCACTACAAGGGGCTGGGAAGATGGCTCAGTGGAATAAGTGCTTCCCTGGCAAGTGCAAGGGCCTGAGTTCAATCCCCAGTTCTGCCAAAAAAAAAGCATCACTACAAGTCTGATCTGTGTAGTGAGACCCTGAAGACCCTATACTAAATACATAATAAATAATTTAGGGGCTAGCCAGATAGCTCAGTGGACTAAAGCACCAGAGCACAGCACCTGGGGTTTGGTCCTCAGCATGCTGTACCAGCCCCACCCCTGGGGAGCACTCAGACGGCAAATGAGACTGAGTGTGCTGGCACATGCCTATAACCTCAGCGCTCAGGAGGCCAAAACAAAGAATCGCTAGGAGTCTAATCTATGTAGTGAGACCCTGTAGACCCTGTACTAAATATATTTAACAAAACAAATTGGCTTATAGTTACAACTATATTTGCTGATAATGTTTAATGTGATCACTTGTATAATTTTTTTTTTTTTTTTTTGGTGGAACCGGGGTTTGAACTCAGACCCTTGAGCTTGCCAGAGAAGCACTTATTCTACTGAGCCATCTCCCCGGCCCCTCGCTTATATAAATTATAAGGTATACATTGCTATGTAAATTAGCAATTTATATAAATACATAATAGCCATATAATCAAAATTAGAATTATTCAATTTTTTTAAATAAAAGTAAAACAACTAAAATTTTAAAAAATTTTCACTGAACTTCTAACTTTTTTACTTTTTCTTGATTTTTTGAGACAGGGTCTCGCTATGCAGCCCACACCAGCCTGCTTCAGCCTCTCCAGTGCTGAGATGATAGGGCCGTACCACCACACTTGGTTACCTTTTGCCCGACGTAAGAGAATAATTCTAATAACCAGTTGTTAGATATTCACTCAGATATTGTCAACCTTTTTTCCTTTGAGCAATTGATTAATACAGGTTTGAAAAACTTTTATAGACAAATTATTTTAATTTTCAAAGTGTTAATCATAGAAATACTGAGAATCACATTGGCATGCAGCCAGTGGCAGCCAACAGGCATGAGCAGGCCATCTCTTGCTATAAAACTTTGAGAATTAGCAATCCATAAAGAGGTCTTCTGATCGTCCATCTACTTGCCACAGTTACAGCACATATCTTCCAAGATTGTGTGCACTATGCACAAATTCAAAGTCAATACTGCACATGTGATAGCCTTGCAGGGTTAAGTTATAAAAAGCCACAAAGCTATTATTATCTCAGACCTTCCCAAACCTTGAGATTAATTTCCAACTTCTATAGTAGGCAAGCAGTATACAAAAAGAGTAGTGCTTGCTTAGGGCCACCAAGGGTAATAGAGCTAATGGGGACAGTCAGAGGGATAAAAATGTTCCAAAATCAGACTATAGCAATGACTGTACAATTCCAAAAAATGGAAAAACACTAATCATCAATGTTTGTTGCATAACCTAAAAGAATTCTATGGTATAATAATTATCTCTCAATAAAGTTGTTTAAAAGGAAGAGCCACTCGTCCTTGGGAGTAATATCATCCCACTTGAAAACTGCATAACCTATACTATGGGAAGAAGGTTCTACAGCCGTGCTCTGTCCTTTGGAGCTGTTTAGAGTTAAAAGGACAACAGATCACATGACCAAGCATATTGAAACAGGATCTACAATTGAAATCAAATAGAACAATTACCAACCTAATTATTTATAAGACATAAATGGCAAAAGTGCGTGCGTGCGTGTGTGTGTGTGTGTGTGTGTGTGTGTTTTCTTTTTCTTTTTTGTCTCTTTGAGGCAAGGTTTCACTATGCAGTTCAGGCTGACCTTGAACTCTCAGCAATCTTCCTACTTCAGCCTCCAAAGCACTGGGATTACAGGAGTACACCACTACGCTCAATTTCAGAACATCTTAAGGCCCTTTGTGTGCCACCTGTTCTCCCATCCCTGGCCCCCAGATCCAAGGAGAAGAGTCAAACTTATAAGAACTTACCTATTCTATGTCCCTTCATGGAGTAACACACCATCCCTGATCATGGTTGGTGGAGAATTGTCCCCATATCAAAATATCCCATCTAAAACTTCCATAAATTCCACCAACTAGATAATCCTGTAGTAAGATACACTTATTCCTGGCTAGTGGATCAAAGAATCCAAGCATTTGAAGACAGTGCTATATACTGTTTTATCAAACAATATGATGAACCTGTATGATAATGTACTTTTAATTAAGACTTCTAAAGGACTAAAGACAAAATGAAAATGCCCAAAGCCTTTTAGTAATGCTTGGCAGAAATAATTGCTCAAAATAATCATATTAGTAACAACCTTCCAACATTAGTGGGTGTTAAACTATTTTCTGTGCTGACAAAATCTATCTCTACGTCCTCATTGCTCCTTTCATCCCGCTAAGAAGGAGGAAATGGAGGGCTGAATTCTCTTTAAGACCAAGGGGTAGGCAGCTTAATTCTCTTTCCCATCTTGCAAGATGGCAGGTGAAAAAACTGAGAAGCCAGACACTAAAGAGAAGAAACGTGAAACCCAGAAGGCTTCTGCTAGTGGTACTGGTAAAAAGGGTAAGGTGAAGAAGGCACAAAAAGTCCAAGAAGGGGCAGCCCCACTGCAGCCAAAATCCTATTGGTAGATACTCCCAATCTGCTTGCTATGTATTCCAGAAAGGCTTTGTACAGAGAAAGTACACAGCTGCTAAATCAAAGGTTGAGAAGAAAAAGAAGAAATTTTTTGCTACAATCACAAAATAGATAGATAGATAGATAGATAGATAGATAGATAGATAGATAGATAGATAGATAGATAGACAGACAGATAGATAGACAGATATATCTATCTACAGACAGATATATCTATAGATATATATACACACAAATACACAATCATATGTTCACACCTATATACGCATAAATAGCAAGTGTATCCTTGAGGGAAAATAAAGCAGCTAAAGAAAATTCTACCAGATAATAAACATCAAAAGCTAAGACCTAGGGCCGGCCAAATAGCTCAGTGGACTAAAATGCCTGCTTAGGCAGAGCACGGTGGCCAAGGTTCTATTCCCAGCATGCTGTGCCAGCCCTGCCCCCAGGGCACACTAAGACTGATTAAGACTGGGCAGCTCTTAGGAGGCTGAAAACAGGAGAATTACTATGAGTCTGATCTACATAGTAAGACCCTATAGACCCTGTACTAAATATATTAAAAAAAAAAAAGCTAAGACCTGGAAGGATATGGAAATATAAGAGAATATAGAAACATTACTGAAATAATGAAGCCAAAGGGGCTGGAGACATAGCTCAGTGACACAGTGCCTGCCTGACAAGCACAAGGTTATGAGTTCAATTCCTGGTACAAAAAAAAAAAAAAGAAAGACCTAAAAAAGAAGCCAAGTATGGTGGCACAGCACATGCCTACACTCCTAGTACTTTGGGAAACTGAGAAAGGACACCCATCAGTCAAATTCCATCCAGGCAGTCTAGCAAGATCCTAGCCCAAGGGCTGGGGAGATAACTTGGCAGCCTAAGCACTCGACTGGCAAGTGCTAGGACCTAGGATTAATACCTGGTACCACATGCTGTACCAGCCTCAGAACCAGGAACCTGGGTGTGATAATCCCAGCACTGGGGAGACTGAGACAGGGGGATCACTAGAGTGTGAACTGTGCAGCAAGACCTTGTATCAAATGAAATTTAAAGAATTATTATTTTGGGGGGCCAGGGAGATGGCTCAATGGAATAAGCACTTCCCTGGCAAGCGCAAGGGCATGAGTTCAATTCCCAGTTCCACCAAAAAAAAAAAAAGAATTTTTTTTTTCATTTGTGTATTTGATACAGGGTCTCTCTATGCAGATGGAACTCATGGTGATCCTCCTATTGTTAGCCTTCCCAGCCCTGGGATGATAGGTGCTGGGATAAAAGGTGTGCACCACCACGCCCAGACTCAGTCTCGGCTCAATGCATCCCAGGGGCAGAGCTTGCACAGCATGTGGGACCAGGGAATGGAATCCTGGTCCCTGCACTTGTCCAGGTGCCTAGTCCACTGAGCTATGTCACCATCCCAAACAATTATTTAAGAAAAAGATCCTAACTCAAAATAAAAACTAGTTTTTAAAAGGGCCAGAGAAAAAGCTTAGTGGTTTCCAGTAATCCCAGCATTCTGTGGGACATTTCTCTCTGGGACATTTTTCTCCCTCCCTCTCTTGTCTCCCTCTCTCTCTCCTTCCCCTCTCTCCCTCCTTTTCTCCCTCCATCTCTCCCTCTAAATCAATAGATTATATCATTTAAGCCTGGCAACAACCTTCAAGGTAAATGAATAACAGATGATTTCACCCAGTTTCACAAAAGAGGAAAAGGTTAAGTGATTTTTCCTAGGCTTATTAAAAAAGCAAATCAATTACTTTGATCATTCTGAATAAATCTATTAGTGTATATGATACCAACTATTCTAAGTATGACAAAAAAAGAAAAAAAGGGCATACTCACTGCTTGGTAGGAGCACATTTGCACATAATATATATTTAAATTGATTTTATGGGGCCGGGGAGATAGCTTAGTGGAACAAGTGCTTGCCTGGCAAGCACAAGGTCCTGAGTTCAATCTCTGGTACCGAAATAGACAGACAGACAGACAGACAGACAGACAGAGAGATTGACTGACTGATTTTAAAAATCTCCCCACCAAAAAAATCTATAAAATTCTGTTGCTTTGACCTTCATAGCTCGATAGTTGAACATGTGCTTAGTATACCCAAGGTTCTGGGTTCAATCTTCAGCTAACAACAACAACAACAAAAAGCCCTAAAAATTCTGAGGCTTCCTATAGCTGAATTTGACTTCCTAAAATTTTACGCCAGCAGTTCCCAACCTCTCACAAGCATCAGCACTGCCAAAGGGACTTCAGGAAGAGGAAAAAAAAGCTCAACATTGCTTGGACTCTACACTTGAAGATTTTTATTTAGCTAGATCTGATGGCACACATCTGTAATCCCAGCACTCTAAGAGGCCCTATGTAAACACTAAATAATAAAAAGGGCTGGAGATATAGTTCAATGTAAAGGCCCTGTGTTCCATCCCTAGTACTGAAAAAAAGATATTTAATGGGGAGAAACCAACATCAGTACTGTTGACTATGACAGGGGCACCACTGTACCACCAAGAGCAATGAAACCCACTGAGAGACCCCTCGCTCCTCTAGAGAACAGCCCACCCAGGCTCTGCCTGGGGCTCATCAGGAATGGGGCCCCATGCAGGCTGGGCTCGGCTTCACAGGTACCTGGCTCTCGAGACTGGCTGTCATCACAGATGTGCAGGTCCAGACGGGAGATGAGCAGGTGGTAGGAGGACTCCTTCACATCAAATTTCTCAAAGTACTGGCTGAGGCGGCTGCTGTTGCTGCTGCCGCTGCTGCTACTACTGCTACTGTTGCCTGGGCTGCCACCAAATGCCTGGGCCCAGGACTGCTGGGCAGTAGGAGCAGGCGGAGTGACCTACATGTGACAGAAAAAAGAACAGGCCAGACATGGAGTTAGACCCACCTGAATAAAACCACACACTGGCAAGAGCTCCTTCCTCCTGTCTGCCTCCCCACCTGCTGGCCCACTTGGCTCTCAGGCTCCCGTTGCCCTCCAGCTTCATGAGGACATGCCAGCCTCTGCGGAACAGACTTCCACCCTGTGAAGTCTTCCCTGAACGCTCTTCAGGGTCAGTGGTCAGCAAGATGTCTCCCCTCTGCACTCTCAGGCACAGTGTTTGCCTCTGTCACGCCGCTCACCACACCACAGTGCAACAACTCAACTGTGGCTCATCATTCAGACAGTGAGGAGCCCAAGGACAGGAGAAAGATGTTTATTCCACTTTTCCTCCCCAGTGGCTAGCAGTGTCTATCAAACACACAAGAAGCACCCAATAAACATAATAATTGCACCAGCAGAGGGGCTCACAAAGTCAGAAGCATTCAGGAGCCACAGATCCCCCAGGGGCAGGTTAGGCCTGGGCCGATCAGCTCCCCAGCCCCACCAAGCGTACTCACTTTGTCTCCTACCTGCACAGGCTCAGGGGCCATGCTCTTCCTCTGCTGGGCAGACTTTTCCACGGCCTCACTCAGGGACTCCGCGTACTTCATCATAGCCTTGAGCTGCGAGTCAGTGAGTACCCAGAGCAGGTCGTCCAGCAGGAACATCAGCTTAGAGGCCACCACATTGCAGTCTTTGGTCTGGAGAAGCCACAGAGAACACGGGGTTTGCCACCCAGCATCATCCCAACTCAAGTGGCTCTTATCCAATCAGTTTTGTTTTGTTTTGTTTTGGCAGAACCAGGGATTGAACTCAGACCCTTGTGCTTGCCAAGGAAGTGCTTATTCCACTGAGCCATCTCCCTGGCCCCTCAATCAGTTTTAGATGTGGCTTTTCACTCTCCAGGATGTGAATGGGAAGAATTGAGCACTTTGAAAATCGTATTTCTTATAAAACTTACTAAGCTGGCTTGATAAACCAAAAGTAACAATAATCAACTGTGAGGATTCTTGACAACACAGCAACATGGATAAAAATTGTGATTTCCAAAACAAAGAGAGGGAAATGTTCTTTGCCTGGTGAGTACCATACAATCCTGAACTACAGGTCTTCTCCCTTCAGCGGTCAGTCCAGAGACCACTAAAACTCCAAACAGTGAGGGAAGGCCAACTCCCAGACTTTCTAGAGAGAATAAAAGACAGAAGTCCACGTAAGGACAGAGAGACACTCACTCTTCTCTTGAGAGCTATCTGGATCCTGCCTTGATTGGTAATAAGCCTCAAAGGAGTAGTGATGGAATCCTGGTCACCATTATCTGTAGCATCTGCCTCAATTCGAAGTGTCTGCCAAGTTATTTCCTTAAAAGTTAAAACCTGGAAGGAGAAAAAATTAAACTCACATAATTCTATGAGTGAAATTAACCAAGAGGCAGGGATTCTATGGGGAAAGCTGGCAAGGCAGAGATGCCCACCCAACTCACCCAGGACCCTACTAAAAGGGGCAAAGATCCAAAATCAAGGGTACAGAGCAACAGTAACACTGAACACAAAGGAGTCTGGGGTTCCTGGGAATGGGACACATTTAAGAAAACCTCCAAAGAAAAAATATCCTTTAGAAATCCATCCTACTATGAATCCTCCCACTCCCTCCCATCAAAATGTTAGGGCATCACCTCTCCTCGGTGGGGATCAGTGATGCGGGTCAGACGAAGGTCACTCTGCTGCCAGCTGGGGTTGACACTGTAGCCCTGGAGTTGCCACAGTTCAAAAGAAGCATGGAAGGCCTTGGAGTGAATCTTGATGGTGATGGAGTTGACTATGATGAACATCCCCTCCACTACCTTCTCAGCAAAGCCGTATTCACTACAACAAAGGAGGGGCCAGGGTCAGAAGCATGGGAGGCTTCAATGGTCACACGCTAGCCGGGCGTGGTGGCACATGCCTGTAATCCCAGCACTCGGGAGGCTGAGGCAGGAGGATTGTTGTGAGCTCGAGACCAGCCTTAGCTACAAAGTGAGCTTAAGGCCAGCCTGAACTGCATAGTGAGACCCTGTCTCAAAAAAAAAAAAAGATAAAATAGTGACAGACAATACCAAATGCTGGCAAGAAGATGGAAAGGCTAGTCATGACAGAGAACACTTCCATATAATAATTTCATAGAATAATAATTGCAGAATTTCATAGCCAGAAATTAGAAATTATAACAGAATGGATTTAATACTATTCAGCCATAAAAAGGAATGATAAAGTACTCTTGCTGGAGCCAGGCGTGGTGGTGCATGCCTGTAATCCCAGCACTCGGGAGGCTGAGGCAGGAGGATTGTTGTGAGTTCGAGACCAGCCTGAGCTACAAAGTGAGCTTAAGGCCAGCTTGAACTGTATAGTGAGACCCTGTCTCAAAAAGACAAAAAAAAAAAAAAAAAAAAAAAAAGTACTCTTGCTGGAAGGGGTAACATGGTTAAACCATGCTTAACCAAAAAAGCCCATCACAAAAGACCACATAGTATATGGTTCCATATGTAGCAAATGTGCAGAATTGACACAGAAAGCAGATCAGTGGCTGCACTAAGGCAAGGAAATGTGGAGTGACTGCTCATGGGTGTAGGACTTTTTTCTTGTTGCAAATGTTCTAAAAGCAGGTAACTACATCCCAGTACATACCGAAAGAAATTCTCCAAACTGTACAGTTGTAATGGATGAATTTCCTGGTACGGGAATTATAACTCAACAGAGCTATTTTTTAAAATATGCTGGCAAGGCCAGCAAGACAGCCCAGAAAACTAAGCGCTGCTTGGGCCAGCACAGGGACCTGGGTGCACTGAGTCAGCCACCAAGTCCAGGAATGGTGGTGCATGCCTGTAATCCAGGTGCTGGTGAGGCTGAGACAGGAGGATCACTGAGTCTGGACTACATAGTGAGACCCTGTACTAAATACATAAAAATAAACAAATAAAATGCTGGCAAAATGCTAAGTAACTAATAAACAAGGTCATTTACTGGAGTAACAGCTACAACTAAAAAACAAAGTAACACAAATATCCACTAGCAGAGAACTGGCTAATTAACTTCTCCATAAAATAAGCATATTCTACACTTATAAAAAAAAAAGAATAAAGTCCCTGGTTCCTTTTGCTACTACAGTATATATATATGTGTGTGTATGTATATATTTATTTATATATATATATATATATATATATATATATATATATATATATATATTTTTTTTTTTTTTTTTTTTTTTTTTTTTTTTTTTTTTTTTTTTTTTTTTTTGTACCAGGGATCAAACTCAAGAACCTTGTGCTTTCTAGACAGGTGCTTATGCTGCCAAACTATCTCCCCAGCTGACTGGATATATTTTACATTATTCACTTTCTTTTCCCCCATACTGGGGATTGAACTCAGGTCCTTATGCTTAGCAGGTAGGCACTTATTTTACTAAGTTATCTTCCTGGCCCCTGACAGGATATATTTTAAATAAAAAAAAAGAATGTGGGAAAAGATGTTTTTTGCAGAACCAGGGATTGAACACAGGCCCTTGTGCTTGCCAGGGAAGGGCTTATTCTACTGAGCCATTTCCCTGGCCCCTAGGAAAAGGTGTTTTTAATATATTCTGTTTTGCGTAAGAAGGATATGTTGAACGTGTTGCAACCATATAAGGAATGATTTTATGTGACCTTAAAACATGATTATTTTTAACATACATCCCTAATGTGATACAGTATAAGGTAAATTCTTCAGCCTGGTATGACAGCACACCCCTTCAATCCTAACACTTAGGAGGCTGAGGCAGGATTGTTGGGAGGTTGAGGTCACTCTGGGCTGCATAGTGAGTTCAAGGCCAGATTGAACTGTACAATAAGACCTTCCTCCCCCAAAAAAAGCCAAGAAAGAGAAAAAAAATCAAAAAAATTATTTTCTGCAAAGAAAAAACTGTATTAAAAAGGGTATATGTGTATGCTTTGTGTGAGCGTCATGGCACAGTGTGTGTGTTTGTGTGTATGTGTGTGTGTGCACACACTGTTTAGGAGTTCAGGGTACCAATCAGTGGTACAGCACCACCCTTGCACACACAAGACCCTGGGTTTAATCCCTAGCACTGTGCACAGAGCAAAAAGTGCATATGTTGTGGGGACATATTAAAGAGCTTTCAAACATGCATGATTTGAACACAATGTGTGGACCCACACTGCCCTGTTAAGTGTGAATTTTTTGCAGTACGGGGGTTGGAATGCAGGGTCTCACATATGGCAGCCAGGAAGCACTTTATAATTAAACTGCGTTGGGACAGGGATACACCTCAGTGTCACAAGCACCGTCCTGGCAAATGCAAAGCCCTGAGTTCAATTTCCAGTACCAAAAAAATAAAATAGTAATTAAAGTACATCCTCAGTCCTAAAAAAAAAAATTATGAAAAATTTTAAGAAAACTGATCATAAAATAGGATATGTGATATTATGTAATTCTTGTTAATTCCACTAACTGTGGTATCTCATGTTTCTGCCAGTCCTTGTATGCGAAGACACATGAAACAGCAGCATTTACAGGTGGAGTCATATGGTACATGAGACTTGCTTTCAAGTACTACAAAGTGGCTGAATAAGATGAAAAAAGAATTAAAAAACCTTGGCAAGAGTTAGGTAGACCTTGGGTGCAGGGGATTCATTACATTTTTTTCCCTAGGTTTGAAGTTTTCTATGACATTCTATGACTAAAAAGGTGACCTGGAACAGGAGAACTAGCAAGTCTCAAAGCAACCCACCTCTGTCCTGAAGCAAGAGCGATAGGCGACTGTCCATTGGGGGCCCGAGGCTCCTCACAGGTCTTCATCTCTACCTCCACCTTATCCAGGCACTGGAACAAAAGCCAGGCAGAGCTGCAGGTCTGCATAGAGCCCATGTGGCACAGAGGAAGACAGCGCACGGTGCAGGAGCCACCTAACAGGCAACCCAGACTAACGGGGGATTGGTGGTGTGCTAGAGGCTGAAGTCAGAGCCTTCATTCTGAGCTGGACACCTAGGCCTTTTTCATTTGAAATACTGTCTTGGCAAACTGCTAAACTGCCCAAGCTGGGCTCAAATGTGCAACCCTCCTGCCTCAGCCTCCCAGAGAGCTGACATTACAGGTATACACCAACCACTAGGCCCATCTACAAACTAAACTTCTAAGTTTTACTGCTAGAACTCCATTATGGCTGTGTCTATACATCCTCCCAGAGCCTGACGCAGTCACGGGAATTTAAGCATCTTTTTTTTTTTTTTTTTTGGCAGAACCAAGGATTGAACTCAGGCCCTTGAGCTTGCCAGGCAAGTGCTTATTCTGCTGAGCTATCTCCCCGACCCTGATGCAGTCATGAGTGGGTCTTTTTCAGAGGTGGCTGGATCTAGAGTGCATGAATGATCCATTATGCAAGAGATTAAGGATGGTGGCTACTAAATCAGTCCACTGCTCAGTTCTGGCACTGCCCTAATCTCGGTGGGCAAGATACAATATAAGGGACAGAAGGATGCTTGTCTTGCTCCTCGTTTGCTCTGCTCCCTTCTGCCGGCCATGAACTGTTTCTCCTCTGAGATGCCCCTCTACCAAGTTACCCTTAGAGCTAACTAATTATAGACCGAAACCTCTACAAACTGTGAGCCAAATAAACCTTTCCTCCTTTAACTTTGGGCAGCAGGTATTCTGTCTCAGCAATGAAAAAAAGTAACTACAGGCCGGGGTGATGGCTTAGCAGAATAAGCGCTTCCCTGGCAAGTGCAAGGGTGGGAGTTCTGAGTTCAATCCCCAGTTCCAGAAAAGAAAAGAAAAGAAAAGAAAAGGAAAGGAAAGGAAAGGAAAGGAAAGGAAAGGAAAGGAAAGGAAAGGAAAGGAAAGGAAAGGAAAGGAAAGGAAAGGAAAGGAAAAGGAAAGAAAAAGTAACTAAGACACTAAGTGAAACAAAGTCTAAAGATACCAGAAAAATGGACCTAAACCCTAAAATACATCTCAGGAGTCCTGAGTATGGTGTCTCAATGCTAATTTCTTCACTGCACAGACAGACATTGTAGAATAAACCCAGACAACAAGCACTCTATCTCAGAGAAAAGTTTACAGGGCAATACAGGAGGCTGGGTGCGGTGGCACACACTGAGGCAGGAGGACCATCATGAGTTAGAGGCATGGGGCTAGGGAGATAGCTCAGTAGAATAAGTGCTTGCCTGGGAAGTGCAAGGTCCTAAGTTCAATCCCCAGTACTGCAAAAAAAAAAAATGAGT